>PVIJ01004589.1:0-115399 GCA_004024925.1 Scalopus aquaticus
CCTGAGAGATTCCCACATGGCAGACCTCTCCTGCCACTCCCCTCAGCAGTGTATTTCCATCAATCTGCCTGTTCTGTTCCCCACTCTGTCTCTGGTGAACCCTCTCACTGCCCCACGCCTCTGGCCTGTACCCCAGCTTGTATGCATAAATTTTTAAAAATCTTTAAAAAATAAAATAAAAATGCAGAGACTAAGAGAATTAAAGGTTGGTTTACATTTGTTTTTTCATTTAAAAGAATAACGATATGTCCTCAAAAAATTAAACCATATGCTCCAACAATTCCACCTGTGGATGTTTACCCAGAAGAACTGAACGCAGGGACTCAAACAGGCACTTTTGAACATATACACCCATGTTACAGCAGCGTTACTCACCAGAACAGAAAGACAGAAGCAAACCAAGTGTCTAGCAACTGGTGAATGGATAAGCAAAACGTGGCATACACAGAGGATGAGTATTATCCAGCCTTCAAAAGGAAGGAAATTTTGATAAATGTTACAATGTGAATAAATTTCAGGGTCATTCTGCTATAAGCCAGTCACAAAAGGACGAATACTGTATGATTCCATTTATCTGAGAAAGTCAAATTTCCATGGACAAAAAGTAAATGGTGGTTGCCAGAAGATGGGAGAAAGGGGAAATGGGCAGTTACTATTTGGTGGATACAGAGTCTCATTTTATGAAAACGTAAAAGTTCTGAAGATGGATGCTATTGATGGCTGCACACCGATGTAAATGTACTCCATGCCACTGAACTGCACACTTAATGATTATGGTATGCATATTTTACCACTATAAAAACATTAACTGAGGGATGAATAAATCACAGAAGCCTGGCAAGACTAGCCGTGCCACTGCCAGGTCTGTAAGGTAAATGCTGGAGTTTATTGCAGCTGCCTCTCTATGGAGGATGGCCCAGAGGCAAGAAGATTTTGCGCAAATACGCACATACACACACACACACACACACACACACACACACACACACACGAATATGTATTTTTTTATTTTGGACTAAATTAGATTATCATATACTCCAATTTAATAAAGATCAAGGGATATAATCCCTAATTTACAAAAGCAACAAATTGAGCTGTTTTAAAATAAAAGAGCAACAGGTCTTGATTTGGGATCCCACAACATTAACTGGCAGTGCTTCTTGCAAATGCCATTTCTCACTGATTTTTAATTTCATCTTTAGTCACATGGAGTAGGACTCAAGGTTCCATCCTGACAAATAGCAGTATAGTAGGGGGATAACATAAACAAAAGAGCATTTATGAAAAGTACTTTAAAAATACAAAAGGATTTGGAAAACACATGCTTCTTTACAAAAAGATCATATGACTTACAAAATGACTCAGAACCTGTGTGAAGTTCTCTTCATTTTTCACTTTCCAAGATTTTTAAGCAATCTGACATGCATGTAAACTTTGAAGTAACCACAGAACAAAATAAAATATATCAGGATTCCTAAGAGGAAAAATATATACACATATATATGTATGGAATATAGAATAGTCAGTAGGATGGTTTCAATGGTCAAACTTTTAAAGTGGTAAGAGAAAAAAATTTTAGATTTCATAATGCATTAGTCTATTGCTAAGCTTCTGGAAAATACCAACAGGAATTACAAAATGATGTTAACAAAAGTTGTGAAGATTCATTAAAAGGTATGGAAAACATGTCTGTAACTTTAAGACAGACATAGTTAACCTGACGTCTTAAAGCAAATCAATGGTTAACCCTAGCAGTTACAACTTCAGCATCCTCTGTTCCCAGAAATGAGCCAAGTGACACTGACATTATCTAACTCAGTAACTGTAAACTTAGAACTTGTTTAAAATAAACAAAACATTTTTCACCTGCCAGTATCACCAGTCCCCTTCCAACACACCCTTTGAAAACTTTGTAGTATTTTGGGGAGTGAGGGAGAATGTTTCGTATTGATCAGAACATAACTGACAACTCTTAGCAAATACTTGTCTCAAGTGTGAGGCACTATTACTCTCTGCATATGGAAATGGCCTTATTGATAATCACTAAGAAATTCTTCAAACTTCATATCAAATTCCTAAAATCTGATACCATTAAACTGAAGTTCACTAAAGTTTAAGTAAAATATACACAAGTCTTAGAGTGAAATTCATGTCTAATCAGCTATACCAGTGTGGTTATACCACGTATCAGCTATTTTTAAAACTCAGAGTAACAGTGAGTATGTTTTCTTTCCTTCTCTCTCCAACTCTCATTTACCTTTCCACCTAAAGGAATCCACTCCCTTGCCTTAATTGCTGCAAACCCTTCCTTCACCTCTAGTTTATGGCAAATATCTTAGAAAATAGTCCTTCTATGGCTACTACAACTTTTCTTCACAGACTTGGGAAATATGCAACTGTCTCCCCTTTCGCTTTCCACTCTATCAATTCCTCAATGTCTGATACCTGTACGTGAAATTCTCTTCTTTCAGAAGTTCCAATCTGAAGTTAGAGAACAAGCTCCACGAACAGGAAGTGCCTGCGTGTTTAATTTCGTAATTAAACCTCTACACCTGATGGTCATGTGCTGTTTGGTGACTCAGCCACCACCCAGAGAACCTCGAATCATGAGTTCTAGTACTAAGGATTTTACTTCACAGGACCACAGGCCTTTTATGTCTCTGCATTTATTTCCATAGGTAAATTTATCCCCCCCCCCTTTTTTTTGTACAATGATAATTAAATAAATTCTTTCGTTTTGCTCTGTTGTACTGTGTTCCTCCTTATAGAGACTATTCAGTGTCTTAAACCAAAAAAGAGGAGGGAGGAGGGCAGAAATGAAGGAAAGATAATGAGAGAGATCCATCAGTTCACACTCTGTATGTTATCAATCAGCACAGTCAGTCCTACTAAAAATGTGACTTTGTTCCTAAAATTCGTGATATGCAGAATCACATCATTAAACCACAGCAGCTATGGGGTAAATGGCTTGGAGGAATAACGCCAGAAAACTGTCAGTGACACATTAAAAAAAGAACTTAATAAAGGCTGCAGTAATACATATGCTAAATGGTTAAAAAAAAAAACAACTATAAAAATACGGCACCTCACCTAGAATAAGACCTGCTATTTGTTTGTGCAATCAGCTGTCCAAAGGGTTACAGCTTAGTTCAAGTAGGTAAAAATTTTCTGTGTTCACTTACTACTTCTCAGATAAAAAATCACACCTACTATGAAATTTATATTATATCCAAATTATTCCCCAACATCAAATAATATGGGGGTAACTTCTCATTGTCAAAGAAGTGTTATAGCAGAACTAACTGAACTGATTCTCAAATGATGAATTCATGAGAAATATACTCATCTTAGAATTGTAGTTACTAATCTACAAAGCCTATATTACTCTTCAATTTCCTTTTAGCCCAAAATCTTTACTGAGATAAAACAGTTCTTGCTTTGTCAGTACTGAGCCCCTACAGTGAGGGAAATATTTAACTCTATCTTTGATTCTTCAGCTTTCCCTGCTGGGGACATCTGTGCTTCACACAGTCAAGCATTCTTGTCCAGGTCTCTCCTTGATCCCCACCCCCCCGTAAAATGTCAGTTGTCAATTATTGACTGCCCTATCATTCCAATTATGCAGCCATCAAATATTTATAAGTGAGCACCTAGGGAATATAAGGCAACTCAGCAAATACAAGGTGAAAGCACACCCAACCCCATAGCAAGAGACAGAGACTTAATTCAGTGGATCACTTAAAATCAGTATTACAGAGGCAATCTCAAGTATCGTAACACACTGAAAATAACACACACATGATAGGACATGAAGCACCTTAAGAAAATGCAGATAGTATAAAACAATACTTTCAATGTGGGAAGAGAGAACCAGAATTTTAATAAGGGTGAGTAGCAGATCTTAAAGATGAAGCAAATTTTGTTTAAGAAGCCTTTCTTAATAATGGCAGACTAAAGAAAAGACAGAAAGTAAGAGTGTTCAAGCATAAAGATCAGAATCTTATGCCACAAATTAAGACATATGACTAGAAATGAGAGCTGTATACCAGAGTTTGAATTTTATATGCTGGGAAATGAGAAAGCCACTGATAATTTTTAGCCAGAAGAGTGCAACATCAGCTATGAATGGGCAACAGAGTCCAACAGGCCTTCAAAAACCCAAGCTCTGAATAAGAGAAGAGAACACAGTCAGAGTCTTTGGAATGCTGGGCCAAAGCAACAGGAAGGCTTTCCCCAGGGACAATTCCAGGCTTTGTGTCCACAATTGATATTCACGGCTCTACTTAATGAATGCTAACTGTGTCATTTGGTCTAACAAATTATATAAAACAGAGAAATAAAAACTACTTGCAAAAGGACGGATTTTTTTTTTAAATAATGAAGGCAAAGAATACAATGCAGCTGAATAGTAATAATACTGTCAGCTAAATTTCATTAGAATTATACAATTAGAAAAATTAAATAATACAGTTCTGAATTGTATTTAAATATCTGACACAATCTATTTTAAATACTCAAGAAAATGAATTCCAGCGTTCCTAAAAGCAGCCCCCCCCCTGTGATAAATGCTCACATGAGATCTAAAGCAAACTTAGCTGCCAGGACATTTCCTCTCAGGTTTTACATTACCAAGTAAAAGGAGACAATATCTCACAAATTGCTTTAAAATTCGAGAAAATATATTGAAAATTAAAACTACTCCAAGTTTCTTCTAATCAAATCCCAAATCTATTTAATACAGTGTATACACAAGACTCTATATAAAGATATGACACATTTTAACTGAAATGTATAATTTTTCATATAGCTGAAAAGTCCATTTTAAGTGGACATGTTAAATAAATCACACACAAAAATCTGAACTCTTTTAAAGAATATTTACTGATTAGTTAAAAAAAAACTATCCTACAGGGTAAATGATTAAAAATATATAATCTACTTCATTATATCATATGCACAAAATTTTTAAGCTAATTAAACTATTATTTAAAAGGCTAACATATAAGCTGATTTGTGTCTCCTTAAAAAGCCAAGGCAGTTCCCCTAAGTAAACTTTATATTGTGAGGAAATAATGACATATAATTTCACACAAAAAAAAAATAAACCAAAAAGACTTCTCTATACAATTTCTTTCAGAATTACTGACACAGGAAATGAATCTAAACATATTATCTTCTCCATAGTCATTTCCTGGTGGATCAACTTACTTAAAGTAATTGTCTTCAAGTATTGATGCTGAAAAGTAGCAACCTATTCGAAAATACTCCAGATATAGTAGGTGTGAGGATATCCTTCTAAATGTGAGAATAGGTGGGTCAAAAATACATTTTACATACCGTTCCTAGGGCATACGTGAGATATACTCAACATGATATTGATATTCACCTTGGAATTTGGTCTGTACAACTAACCAAAGCTTTGCAGCTAGGGTAAGGAAAAAAAAAAACAACAAAAAAACCCCAGAACATAAACATCCCAAGGAACCTCACCTACTTATGCCTCTAAAACTTGCAAGCAATGCTTGTATGGATAGTTAAAATTTGTGTAAATTGATAATGTTCCTTATGAATAGTATTTATAAATAATACACACAATAGGAAAATCAACATAGACAAGAATGTATTTGCATTACCATAGCACTAGAACTCAAAATACACCATAACAGTGATGTAAGCAGTTTTTACTTTTGTTCTCTAGTATGATATAGAGGGCTTTTGTTTGTTTTTAACAGTATAGTTCTTAGTTTTGCAATTAATTACTAGTAACAACAATAACAAAAGTTTCTTGTGAAAAAAATTACATCTAAAAAATCATAACAACAAAAATAGATCTCTATATATGAAGAATTAGGCAGATCGGTCACTAAGTTCAAATTTTAGATTTAAAACATCAAATTTACAAAATTGCCTTTTTTGAAATAGTTGTTCTTTAAAAGCTTCTACTATTTACTATTTAAATGTTTACAAGATCCATTAATATGCATGGGTTAAAAAAATAAAACTTTAAATACACACATTCACTACATTTTAGGTCCCAAGCAAAATGTTTATACAGAAATTTGGCAGTGTTAGATCTGTGGATGCCAAGTCAGTAACAGCCTATGAAGGCTGAACTTGGTTAATAATCAAATTTTCACAGCACATCTTACATGGCATACACAGTCCAAAGCAGTTAGCATTTACAGGGTAATCACAGTATTGCACATATCAAATTAATTTGAGAGTAATTTTAAGAAAACTTGTTATATATCTGTTCTTTCCCAATTGTTAACAGTCAACAGGTTTCTTCTTAGCTATAATTTGGCAACAACATTTACTCTCTTAAACACCATGATATAAGGGAAGGAAATCCTTTAAATCCTCAGTTCCCTACGCAAGAAGCCAGGAGGCCAGAGGCAGTATTCGCTGGAAGCCAGGTGACTAATTCCACCAAGTTCAGAATCCACCTGGGACACTGAATGGGAATTTAAAATACTGTCAGTGAACTTATTGGGGTTAAAAGTATTACTAAGTATCTCAAGTATCCTCTATAATAATTATGCCTTTGAGAGCCCTCCTTAGCAAAGAAAATATTCACATCTCAAACTTACCTATCCACACAATCCAGGCAAGGTTCCTCTATGCAATCCTTCAGGATATGAGAGGACATTCCTTTCATTTCACTGTGAGTGCCAAGTGACCTTTGGCATGTTCACAGAAAGGGTGGGACTGGACTCCAGTTTCTGAACAAAGTTTCTCCTCTGGCTTCTCCAGGGCGTCAACTAAGACTTCCTCTTCTTATTAAGCAAGTAAACATAACCCCTACTACACTTCCAACTCTTCCCGACAGGGGTAAAATAAAGCTTTCAATGGTATCAATAAAGTAGTGAACACAGATTGGGAACTTACTACGTGTTCTAAACAGAAAGCCACTATTATTACTCCCATTTTAAAGAAGAGGGAGCTGAGGAAGAGAGATTAGTTAGCAATTTATCAGCAATTTATGGGAATTCAGGTATAGTAACATGGTCAATGCGCTAGTGAAGAAAACTTTCCACTTTTCTATCTTTCTATAAACGCACAGAAAAGGTGAAAAAGCATGACACCACCAAAAACGAAAATACATATCTTTAGAGGCAATGAAGAAAATCCCCTGGTGTCAAAGCAGTGGCTGATGTCAAAATGGTAAGCACACAAAAGCCAATGCGGTCAGGTGAGGCTGCCAGGAATGACCGCTGGAGTATCTTCACCAGTCAGGTCTACCTGCCACGGGCAAAGAGGAGAGATGAGAAGAGTGTTCTCTCAAGAGAGCGGAGTTAGGCCAGACTTCTGGACCTCCTTTGCTCCTACACAGGATACAGCCTGTACAGGTGTAAGCAGAGCCTGTGGAGGGACGAGTTCTTCAGTGCACAGGAGAAAGGGGGCTGAGGTCCTTCCATAAAACCAGAGCTATCTTCTCAGGGATGCAGTCCTGCAACAAACCATGAGGGGGCCAGCACTGACCCTCCTGTCTTAGGAAGACCTCAGGGACGCATGCCTGGAGACTCTGGCTCAGAGGGTGAGTAAGTGTTACCAGCAGTCATCAAACCTTAAGCCTGTGTCACTACAGCTATAAAGTGTGAGTCTTATGTGTCTGAGATTCACCAAGCTGAGAAATTTAGGTAACACTGGGTCTGAGGCGAGTGATACTCCTGGAGTAAGAAACACGCATAAAACCACTTTAAAGGAAACAATGCCACATGGGATTTCTACAGCTTGAAAGAGCAAAGCAAAGCAAACCAAAACAATCCCTACGGAAGAGGAATTTATAATTGAGCTATTATAAAATGAGGGAGAAAATGACTTATGTACTGTGATTGAACATTAACAGGTACACCAAACAGAAAATTTACCACTCCACTAATTTTTCTGTTAGATGGGTGAGGAGGAAAAAGAGCTGTAAAGAATCGCAAAGTAAAAAAAAACAGGTAGGTTTTGCAAAAACTGAACAGAAGTTATATGTGTAGAATTAAACACGTTTCTCTGCATAGAACATCAGGTTTCTGTATCTTTAAAAGGGAACAGTATCAATATAGCTCAATACAATTTTTAAAACTTACTTAGAAAAGGAATCATCAATGTCCACACCAAAGTATCTGGCACGTACCAACTTCCCTACCATCTCATGAGGTCCTGCCCACTCTGCCCTGTAATTCCTCACACCACGTCATTCTAGAAATTCTAATTCATATCTCAGGCCATTCTGAATTCTCTCTTACCGAACAAGATGGAGGGGAAACTTGATGTTTCACCCAGATCCCCTTTCAGGATTTATTCCACAGTAGCTGTAGAACATTCAGCCACTCAGGTTTCAGCCACTCTGGAGAAGGGCCATGGCCAGAGTGATGTGACACAAGCTCATGCTCCCTTCCCATGGAAGCCCCTGGCCAAGACTGGCTGACCTGGCAATATAAGGATGGGCCTCGTCCGCCCACCGAGAGGCAAGGATGAAGGGACACTCCAATTTGACAGTTCCCCACGGGGTCAGCTCCCCTCCCAGAGCACAGTGCACCCAGACTTCTCCATTGTCCAGTACTGCTTTCTTCCTCTCCCCACAGAGAATCTGTGAGAACTTTCTGCACCAGGTTTTAATAAACCTCCTGCACGCTAATTTCTATCTCAGAGTCTGTGTCCTGGAAAACCCAGACTGAGACAGAACAGCATCAGGGAGAAAAAAAAGACAGGATGTGGGGCAGCACCGTTGAGTGAGAGGAATAATAAACCTTGAAACCAAGGGGGAGAATGGTGCAAAGTACTAATAGAATCTCTTTGGTGAGAAAATCAGTAACAAGTCTTTTTCAAAATGAATAACATAACAAAATCCTAACCCAACATTTCAATGTATAGTTGACCTTGAGAGCCAAAAGGGATCTTGGAGGAATTCCAATTCCAACCCCTGCTATTTTTAAGATACTATCTCTTAGGTCCATGGGTCTGCTAATTGCAAAATATGTTGTTCTTTGGGTACAGGAGTAATGTTTCCTCTAAGACAGTCACTTTTCTAATAACAAGTTAACTGGTATATTTAATACCCTTCTGTTAATGTAACAGAAGTGATAAACTTTTTAGTTCTGAATCCTCACTTAGATCTTAATGATAGGTTTGTAAATGGTCAATCTGGCACAGAATGGAGTATGAACTTATTGTCCAGGATACTAAAAACAAAAACAAACAAAAAACAACAACAACAACAAAAAAACATATAGACTGAAACTATAGCTATTTCCATGCCCCTCAACCTAAACAAGGTTCACAAGTATTTGTTGATTCCTTCACCCTTCTAAGATATGACAGTTTACCAGAAGCAGCCACAGGAAATATTATGTATTTGTACCTAACACATTTGGTGACCTCACGTTTTTCCATGACTCCTGAAGAAAGCTGGAAATTGCATACATAATATCTCTGTTGATACTCCTATCTTATAGTCTACAATTAATTACCACAAATGCAGAGACAGGCAAGGTGACTACAGCAAAACCTATCAGCTGAGACCACACAAGGACACTTTTATTGTTATGACACCCAAGTACAATGGGTCAACAATGTCACAACTGATTCACCCTGGAAACAGAAGCAGGCTTCCCTCAGTTTTTGTATAGATCAACCTCAGTTCCTCATTCTTTCATTCCTTCCTCTTCTAAGATTCACAATGTGAATCTAAACCAACCCTTCTGCTTCTAAAGTAAAAATCTTTTTTTTTAAGTAGGAGTATGAAACCAATGTGCTATGAATATGACAGAATATCCACATGAGGTTTCTAGAAGAAACTCTAAAACTGCATATTGCCAAATCTCTTACATACAAGCTAAGCTATAAAAATTCATATGGGTAGAATGATCAACCAAAGGCTTTAACAAAACATGCAGAGAAGGATAGAAGATGCAATGTAATTCTTATTTGTGGAGAACAATGTCCAACTACTAATTGATCATAGGCATGTAAAAGGGCAAACATGCATGGCATGTAATGACAGGGAGAACGAATTTCTACCCATAGGAAAGATTAAATGTTCCTATAGGAAAGATCAAATGAGTCACCATGGGTTTGGAGCCACTGTTTGGTCATAGAATCTGGATTAAAGGTAGAATGGGACTTCTTAGAGTGAATGACTATAATAAACAGTAGGACCAACATTATTCATTCTTTCCGTAAGTGATTTAGAAGAGTAAGGTCATAATTAAATTTTCAAATCTATAGTGAGCTTAAGTATCTAGGAAGTTGGGGAAGTACAGATTTGAGAAAGATGAACTGCAAAATGACACAAGAGTATATATAAGTGAACAAAGTGATCAATTTCCCTTAAATTGGCAAAGTTTGGGTGAAATGAAAGCACAAGTCAAGATAAAGCTTATTGTCAGCTTCACCAGGGGTCTCTCACCCACATCTCTTTCAAGTTTCTCCTTCCATGTCCTCAAACACAAAAGGGAAACACCAACAAGCACTTACTATGGATTTCAAGTGTTACTTTCAAGGAGCCACCATATAGTTCCTATAAGTCACAACTTTGACAATTATTTGCCCATTTCAATCCAAAATTTCAACAATGGTTTGAAGAAAATAGTGGGGAAAAAGAAAACTGTAATTTCTCACTTCTATTCATGAAATAAAGACAAAACCAATTTATTAAGAGTAAAGACCTCAGCACTAAGAAACCAATGACTTGCTTTTATACACCAAATCTGCCATTTACCCTCTCTGTCTCCATTTCCTCACCTGTGAAGTGAGATCAAGAAAACAAATTTGTAAAATCTCGCTCAGAGCTAATATTTCTTGTTTTCCTACAAAAATTTTAAAAGGCAAAATCTTTGATTTTGGTTAATTAGGAGTTTCCTGATTTCCAAAGTAAGACGATAAATTTTCAGAAAAATTAAATCACCAAATAGTCAGAAAACCTAATAATGAGGAAAAACAATTAGTTGCTTTGAGAACATCTCCAAATTCACCTCATAAATTATCAACGTTTTTATAGAACCTCCAACTTCTGAAAATTTCTCATTTAAATACAGACTGCTGGAACACAATAGGTACAAAAATTTTCTGAGAGGCAGAGAAAATGAAAGCTTTTGGCATGTGATATCAATATTTCCTATCATTATTATGATCACACTTAGAGCTTCCTCATTTCACCTCAGAAGGTGCTAGCATTCCAAGTAATTGGTTTGGTGAATGCATATCAAAAGAACTGACAAACTGTTCTTTGTAAAACAGCACTTTCAAAACTTATAATGTCATGCCCAAAACCTGTTCTTTCCACAAAAAGTTACTCTTAAAAAAAAAAAAAAAAAAAGATAGGACTACTTTAGCACATTAACATCATGAGTGTTCCTGGCTTATTAAGTACCTTCTGGAAAGGAAATGGCACCTCATAAGAAAGTACCAATTCTTTGTAGAGTATTTTTACCTTAACTCTGTATAATACAGTCAGGAAATTATCAGACAGATAATGAGACTTTTCTCTCTATAATCAAGGGTGCTGTAGCACTGGAAAGGAAGGAAGGGAGGAAATAGGGAGGAGACAAATCAGCAAATACAGAAAATGCATTGTGAATGTTGATAAAAGTACTATCTTATCAAAAAAAAATCAGGAGAATGAGGAAGTTTAATTCCAAAACAAACATGTACTTGCTGAAATACTGCAATGAATATATATACACACGTATACATATATGTATTTTAACAAGCTAATATTGAGCAAGCAGCCTTCAAAAATTAAATAACGAAGCATTACAATAAAGATAATGAAACGCCTATTTGCAGAGTAGCCATTTAGAAAAAGCTGTGTAAATAGCTGTTAAAATGATAGAGCTTATGTCATCCTCCTAAAATAAAACCTGCAACTAAATATGCACACCAAATAATCCTTGACACTTGTATGTTAACAATGAATAGAAGTTGCAGAGGGGGCTTATATCAGATTATGGTGGTGGCACAAGGAAGTACGGTAGAAGAAAGGAAAGTCACACTAGCAACACTTCAACACAAATTCAACTGAATGCCACAAAGTAACTACTGCTAAATTGCCAGAGGGTAAATCAATTTTAAAAGCCACCACACTTCTTTGAGCATCACTGGACTACAGCTTGCCCAAGCAGCTGAAATACTACTGGCCTTTGGCTTAAAAGTATAAGTACAATGAAGGTTTAACTTGGTTATATGTTGAGTCACTTTCATATTTAGTTTGTAGTTTCAAGACCCTCTAATGACAATTGTAATGCTAGTGTCTAATTCCCCTGGAACCGTACCAGGGACTTTGAAGACATGCAAGGAGAAACTTGAAAGAGATGTGGGTGAGAGACCCCTGGGGAAGCTGGCAATGGTAAGCTTTATCTTGACTTGTGTTTTCATTTTGCTCTTTTCTTTCCAGATGTGTCTGGTCCCTTCTGGTTCCCCACCAGAAGGTGTCTTAGACTTGTGGCAAGCTTTTGGGCTTCAGTGGCCCCACTCTGAGTCAAGCCTGCTGGCTGGGCATTTACCCATGAGAGGATGGGTAACTCTGGGTGTTTCATTTGGAAAGTATATTCTTTCTCTTCTCTCTGCCGCACACCAATTCTATTAAAGTTCTCTTCTATTGAAGGTCTTATGCACTAAGAGTATGTTCGTCTGTATGCAGTGGATAGCAGAACCCATTGAGAGCCTGCTGGTTTGGGGGTCCTGGGGTGCTCCTCATTCTGGTAACTAACATTCTCAATATTGAAAGAGCTAAATTTTGTTCACAACTATGTAATCTGCATTTTCCTTTAAAAAGTTTTTCACTTTCATTACATAATTATATATTATTGAATAATGATTTATACTCTTATTTAGTCAAATGTCCAAACCTTTTGATATTTTTGAAAAAACTCCCAAATTCTAATTGTTTTTAAGCCTCAAACTAATCTTGAGGGTCCCCAGTGGAGCCCTGGAATATCTCAAAGGATTTGTCTTTTTTCTAATAGAGACAATTAGATTTATTTGGTATGTTAAATTATATGAGAAACACTGTCAATTAAGAAATGATGATACATTTTCAAGGTTATGTATGTATGGAATTACCTTATTAATATAGGATTCCAGAAATCATATGAAGTTTACAGACATTTGTCAATACTCTCTTTGTCCAATTATTACCTTAAATTGTTACATGTAACAGAAATTAATTTCCTAATCAAATGAACTCTCATCAGAACCTTAATTCTATTTTTAAATCTTCTATAATTCACATAGTTATGTTTTACTCCAATTCTTCCCTGTGTTTTCAATTGGTCACTGTGACGAATATGCCACTCAGGCATCACTTTAGTAACACATAGACCAGTAAGAACCTCTAGAACTAAAGAAGAAATGGATGGAGTCATAAAAACTGCTAACCAAAGAAGAAGTAAAACGAGTATTAACTAACTGGTAATGAATGGAACTGATGTGGTTCTTTACAACTTTTATGACTTCTGTGAGAATCACTGTTGGTTCTTTAACATTTTATTTTTTCAGATTTAAGGAAACATTTTTCTCTTTCTCTTAAACTACCTGCAACTTATAGCAATTTGGTAAATGACACCTTTAAAGAGAATTGAAGCATTTATCTTCTCTCTCTTGATCCCTCTGGAATTCAGAAATTTTTAGTGAATATTCTTATTTTTACAGCAATATAGTAATTTGTATAGGTTCAGTAAGAACCTGTTTTCCTCATAATAGAACACAATTGTAAACATTGGTATATTACCAATACTTTGACCAGAATTTCATGTTTAAAATGGTTTAAACAGAATCAGATCTGACCAAATAGCTGTAAGGAAGTGAGGCTGACTTAAGAAGCCAATGCTTAAAAAGCACCCCTTAAAGAATACCAGATACTGCCTGGTATCTTTATTACAGGGTTTTTAACCTAACAGGTAAGTAAGATTACTTCCTGGTAGACCCAGGAGCCTCAGGATATTTGGGAGGACCTAAAAGAGAGGACTTCACGAGGTCTGTATGTACTGCAGGCAAAATCTGATAGTGTGTCACTGGTTTGGCTTCCTACACTCAAGAGTCTTGTAAAAGTCTAATATGAGATTCATTACTAAAAGTTCCAGCAAAGCCAACTTTCAGAGGGTCATTATGTAGTCAATCAGCATTCTTACTGAACTGCTATAAATAATCAGGCCAAGTTTAATGAAGACTTATTTTGCAAACAAGTCAGCCAAGCTTAAATTATATTTGATAATCTCAGGAGTGATTACAGACAGAGCCTGTATTTCTATGGAAAAAACACCCTGTGGATATTAAATTTAGTCCTGTTCATTGTCTGCAGAGTTTTATTATCTACCTGCAAGTGAATAGACTGAATTCTTTAAGTCTCATCCAATACCTAAGTAAATGTTTCCAATATTCCTCCTACCTTTCTCAGTTGGATAATTAAAACTTTCCAAGTTTGAAAACTTTTCCAAGTTTCCAAGACTGACAAAACTTTCTCAAAACCCTACAAGTTGAAGCTGGATAAATTGATATAAACTTCACCACAACAGCTCATGTAGGACCAATCTTCACATCTATTGCTGTGTGAGCCACTCAGGAATTTACCAGAATACCTGACGATATCACCTGAGACATTAAAACTACCAACCAGGAAAACAATGGCAGAGTGCCACCGCCTGATCTCACTGCCCCTGAAAAGGATTGGAGTCCAACATCTAGAAATATTCTCGACATACTATTTTGTACACTCAAAAACTGAGTTGACAGCTTGTTCAAATCATTAACCTTTTTTGTTGTTGTTGTTTCCAAAGAAATGTCCAGGACAGAGATTGGTTCAATGGATTATGGGATGATATATTAATTTAGTGTCTAGACTGAAAGTTCTTGGGGACATGTGACACAGGGGAATGAATAGAAGGAGTCAGGACACACTGCCCCCCAAATTTGGATCCTTGGCATCATACTGAATATTCTAAGATAAAGGAGCTTAAGGAAGTAGGAGAAGCACATAGGTCACTCTGATCATTCTCCAACCTCACTCCCCTGAAATAGGTCATAAGATCCTCACATGAGAAGTACCCTCCCTATACCCACAGGAAAGGCACATACATATCACTAAGGACAAAGGGACACTAAGAATCCTGACCAACAGGTCTTGCAATTTCTTCCACTTTACTACACTTATCTCACATTCTTAACCTACGGTATTCCTCCAGGATTGTGTACTCTTCAGCAAACATAGCATAAATATTCAGGTCTACCATTTCTTTATTTCCTTAATGAAGGCTCCTTTGCCACATAAAACCTTTCTTAACTAAATCTGTTATGCTTTTCTCTGTTAATCTATCTTTAGTTTGCAGTCAGGGACCCTAAGAGGGTCAAGGAAATCTTTTTCTGCCCCTGTACTACAGAGATGTCATACTCTCGCCAGCAGTTCATGAGATTTTTTTCTGTTTCTCACACTCTTAACAAAACCCTGTATGTCATTTGTTTTAAAAATAATCTATTCCAATTTGCTGGAGAAAAATTTCTAATACATCTCTTGATTAGCACTGATATTGATCTTGTTAAAACTATTTTCCCATAACTTTTTCACATTTTTCTTGCAAATTTTTCACCTTTTGTTCTTTTAGATCAATAGAAGTCATTCTGTCAGCTTTCAGCATGGATTTTTTACTGTACATGTGTAAGACATAATCAGGGCTTCCCTGGTGGTGCAAAGAGTTAAGTCTCAGCACTATGAAGCTAACTGCAGCATGAGTTCGATCCCCAGCTGGAGAGCTTCCCACATGGCCCAACAGACCTCTCCTGCCTCACCCACTGCTCCCCTCAGCCATGTACTTCAGTTGATCCGCCTGTTCTGCTCCCCACTCTTTCTCTGGTGAATCCTCACCACCCAACATCTCTGGCCTACACCCCAATTCTTGTATGCATAAATAAATCTTTAAAAAAAAAAAGACAATCATAAGATTTATCCCCTAGAAAAAATTAACAGATCTTGAATTTATATTTTCAATATCAAGACCTAATTTAGAAAACCTAATACAGACGTATTCCATATCTATATCTTAAAAAAAAAGATATCACATTAGGCCTTTCAATACTCTCAATAGTAACATCAGACATTATCCCTGTATTAAAAATCACTGCTATTTATATTTTTTAAAAGTTGATGCATGTGGTAATCCTTTCATATACCTGCAGATTATTCTATTTAATCCAAAACTAAAGGTGATTTTTTTACCAGCTCCCAAGTAGATCATTTTATACTTCAGAAGACAAAGCTCATACATTAACCTAATGCTATCTCTTTCACCCCAAAAGGGAACCATATTAATTTTTTATGAAAAATACATAATCGAATTTGAAAATAACAGAAAAAATAACTATGCTGATACCAAACATCATTTCACTCAGTGGAGGCTGACTATGATCACCATTTCTTACTGATTTTGTATACTATGGTATCGATGACGTGAAGGAAATGCTCAACGACTTCTTACCCGTGAGTCGGTCAATTCTTAAGGCTTATCAACTCCCAGAACCTGGGGGCAAAAGCTATTCCTCACCTGGGACTCCCAGGTAGACTGTGCACTGTACATATATATGATGTTTCAAACACAACCAAAAAGTTGATTGACTTAACCAATAGGGAAGACTAAGATTCAGAAAGAACAAGGTAGCTTTCCTGAAACTGAATAAACTTTATAAAAAGCCTTTGGCAACTTTAAATACAGAATTTAATTAAAATCAGTTATAATTCTATTTTAAAATTCTGCTGCTATGTTATAGTAAGTTTATAGCCACTTACAAGGATTCTGAGCAGGTTTTTCATACAGAAGAAATACAAATGCACACATAAGCAGAGATCCCACACAACAGCTCCAGGCATTGCTCCATTTTTAAGGGGGCCTTTTTACAGATGTAGTATCTGCAAGTAGTGGGTATTGCTTTATTTTTTAAAACCTAGGTATCTTCAAGGTTTATCCTCACCCCAAAATTAAGTAGCATACCATGTACGAAAACATCAAGTCTTCAGTTAATTCTATGTAATTTTGATTCACATTCAAGTGAAATCAAATTCAACATCTACAGAAGATAGCTTATGTTCCTAGGTATCCTGTTGGGGAACATTTTTTAAAATCCACTTTGTTCACTTCAAGGTTAACACTACTTCGCGTTCCATTAGCCCACAGTAGTCCACTGGACCTCTAGCACATGAATCCATATCCAGAATTAAGGCTAAGTCAGCAGATAGCATACATAACAGCTAGATCTCTAAACCAATATCTACTCATCTATAGGAACTGCAGTCATTAAAGATCAACAGGCTTTAATGTCATACCAGTAAAGTTGAACTACCCTAAACTACTCTGATATGCAACATACGCACACATTATAACATTTATACAATACTTACATTAGTCTTAATTCTCACATTTTTGTTACCCTATCAATAATAACAACACAATGGGTCACATCCATGACTCTTAGTCACACAGTGACTCACCCTCCCACTCAGTTGCAACACTGGACATTAGACCTATAGAGATCTCATTACGACAGCCCTGATTCAGCCCTGACTATCAAAGAACAAAGAGGTAGATGAGGAAAAAATATGAGGGCAAAGATAAGAATTTTAAAATCTATAAGCCCTGTTAATAAACAAAAATATATATTTACTAGATCTGTATTTCTTAAGCACTTATTGATATTTGTCTCATATCAGTATGCTAACTGGTTCATAAAGAAGATGCAGAGCTTGCCCTTTAAGTTTATCTGTATTATGAATAAAACCACACACACTAAAGGCATACATGTAACACTTGTATGTGTATAAACAAATATTGAACATAGCATTGATATAATAAAATCATACTTAAGTAAAAACAAAGATCAAAGACCAGAAAACTTGTATATGATGTCCACTGAAGACTCAGTCAGAAAGGCTTTAGGAAGCAAATTGCCACTTCTGTTCCACTAAGGTTACAAAGGCTTTGCGGGAGCTGAGAGCTGAATATCATTTCATGAGAGAAAATTAAAGAGCCTGATAAGGCAAGAAGGATTTAGTGTTTCTTGCACATGAAAGATATATTAAGAAACAAATACTATAAGCAGAACAGCAGCAAGAAACAAGAGGAATTATTATTGTCAAAAATGATAGAGTAGTGGAATTTGGAGAGGAGGACTAAGAATTTTGTATTCATCTAAGGGATATGAAATTCAAAACCTGCGGTTGATAGGAAAGAAACTCTTAAAAATAATTCATCTGAAGTAGCCAGAACTGGCTCAACAAAATTCAAGTATATGCCCAAGTACAAGCAAAAGAGCTGGACCACAAATCCTATAGTGTTATATGCAGGTGGATTTATTGATTTATTTATTTATGCATACAAGCTGGGGTACAGGCCAGAGGTGAGGGGTGGTGAGAGGGTTCACCGGAGACAGAGTGGGGAGAAGAACAGGCAGATGGACGGAAATACACTGCTGAGGGGAGCAGCGGGTGAGGCAAGAGAGGTCTGCCATGCCATGTGGGAATCTCCACAGCTGGGCGTCGAACTCATGTCACCCGCTGCCGACAGCTCCACAGCGCAGCGCTTAACCGCTGCACCACCAGGGACGCCCTGCAGGTGGATGTATGAAAAATAGTCAAGAGAGAAGTGCCAAGTTTTTGTCAAAAGTCTGGATGTCTACGGAGTGACAGTAAAGAAACATGGATGTATGTACACGTACACACACATACACAATGCTTTCTTGCTGGAGACTTTACTGATACAGTGGGAATTTCTCAAAATAGTGATATTCCAGTGAGAGGCAGATTTTGAAGTGACAATCTATAGCTTTTTTAAAAAAAGATTTATTTATTTATGCATACAATGCTGGGGTACAAGCTAGAGGTGTGAGGCGGCGAGAGGGTTCACCAGAGACAGAGTGGGGAGCAGAACAGGCATATGGATGCAAATACACTGCTGAGGGGAGCAGCAGGCGAGGCAGGCGAGGTCTGCCATGCCATGTAGGAATCTCCCCGGCTGGGCATCAAACTCGCGTCGCCACTGCCAACAGCTCCACAGTGCAGCAGCGCCTAACCACTGCGCCACCAGGAAGGCCCAACGATCTATAGCTTTATTACTTATTTTAATGTAAGCTGGTGAGTATTCTGTCCCCATGTGCCTCCTGAAAGCATAAAAATTTCCTGAGTACCCACTATGTAATACACTATATTAGTTATAAATGAAATCATATAGTCATCCTAGAAGCAGAAATGATAATTTTATTAATGATGTAAAAGTAATACAAAGGGGGAAATCTCTTCAATTCAAGCTAATTAAATGAAAAATAAGTATAATCACTGAGACTTGTCAGTTGGAGAAACCATAACCAGAACTGAACTAAAATCCTGTTATACAGAACTCCTTAGATTTAAAGTATTAAAAAGGTGAGAATCACTGCAATTCAGTCAGCAGCATTTGCAGAGTAGAGGGGCTGAGGAGTTGAAATTCACTACCTCTCCTAAATCATCATTTCACTCATCTGAGGTACGGATTGTTTTACTGGTTGTGCATAGCTGGGTTTGCTACAGGAGCTTTAACCCCAAGTAGGAAAGTCTCATTATTTCCTGTTTGACCATTAGGGCATATAGTATTTATCTGCATATCAACAACTCATTTTACTTCCCCAAATTCATCAGTTTATATTCATCCCTCTTCATTCTTTATTACATTTTTAAACTAACTGCAACACTGTAACATTCATTTTAATGTATGTAGATACCAACATACATTAGGTCTAGCTTTAAGACAACTTTAAGACGCACTGACACAGCTTATGTAAACAGAGTAATGTGGACTCATTAAAATCAAGAATCCTTAAGTCTGGTTTCCTTTTTGAAGATGCTATTGTCAGTTTTCTTCTCCCTCCCCCATTATGCATCAACAAATGATGAAATTTACAACTACAAATTAAGATACTAATTTCCACCAGTTCTGATTACAATGGAAAGATTTAAAACTATGTGAAATGAGTAAGCGCCTGCTAGTTAACACTGAAAGAAAATAATCAACAGATTAAATTCATTGATGTTGCTAATTCTATTAAATCACTAGTGTTGCATTTGAACTACTTGGTTTTTTAGTGATGGAAATTTAACTGTTGCCCAAAGTGTGGGCAACTGGTAATAAGAAAACACAGGTGACCTAACCAGGAAGAATCATGCCAACCATAAAACTAAGCAACTATTCATTACCATGGTAATAACTCTTAGAACAGACACAGAAGCCAATTCATACATTCCACTTTCAAACCAGAGAGTGATTTGGGCATGTATATATATATATAATTTACACAGTGTTCCGTGTCAAACTAATAATAGATGAATAGATGAAGATTAAAAAAACTACATCAGTGATCATTTTAATAATATCGATTCCTGATACATGTAAAGGTATCTGTTCCTCATGACAAAGAAATTTAGAGGATATTACACAAACATAGGAACAATAATCAGGTACATCTTCCTGGGTGCTCAGTCATTAGTTAAATTTCAAAGGTCAGCCATGACTCCTAATAAAATGGAGCAAACCCAAGGAAACTGGTTGATCTGTTTGATGGATCCTCAATCACATTCTTAAGAACACAGGACATAACCCAAAAGCAGACACACAATGAGTAACAGTAATAACGGGATTTATTTACATAGGGAGTAAGAAAATGGAAAGCTGAGTAAGAGAGAGAATATACAAGCTTTTATGTGGCCAGATGCCATATATCCTACCCCAGATGACTTCTGTTGAGCAGTAACAAAGCTCCAAGCCAAAGCCATGCATGGCAAGCTGGTAGCTTCTCCACAGATAGCTCTCATCTCCAGCGATTTAAATGCCAAAAGTCACACCAGCTTACCTATCAAAAGTCTCAGCTCTGCCCCTTTTTCCCCAAATCACCTGCCCCAGGGGGTCAAGTTTGGAAAGCTCCACTTTCTATCATTCAAGTTGGCTAGAGTATCATCCACTGACTCCGAGTTTGCTCCTCACTGTTGCTCTTACACTAATGCCACCATATCTACAGGAAAAAAAGCACATCTTTTGCATGAAAATACAAGCTCAATATTTATGCTTTGACATAAAAAAGAACATTAGCATCTAACATTTTGAATAAGCTTAACTAAAAATGGTCATTTCCAGTAAACTATTTCCAGAAACATTTAAAGTACATTATATTTTAGTATCAGATTTTAGTAACAAACTATCTCTGTCAATGAGAATGTGCCAAAACACACAAGAAAATAAATGGAAAGCCACAGACTAGAATATCTACAGATCTTATTTCTTTTAATATGTCTTTCAAGTCAAGTGTACTGGCAACAAACTCAGAGTACACAAATCTTAGTTGGTGATTTTGGTTTTGATTTTTCCCACATTTTAAATATTTCATTCTTCTTACTTACATGGTGTCTAAACAAAAGCCACCGTAATTACCCTGTAGGTAAAATGTGTTGCTAACCACTATTAAAAAAAAAAAAAAAGCACAGACTTTCCCTTTAGTACTTGACTCCAAACTGCCAGTTTCATTTAGGTAATAAATTATCAAGCACTGAGCTAGGTACCTAAAGACAATCTGAAAAATAAAGATTCAGGAAGATATTTTGGAACTAGACTGTTGATGTCTGCAGGGAATTCAGGAACTAAGGGAATTTACAATAGAAAATTCTAATTTGTAAATGAAACTTTTGAGGGCAGGTACTTAGGTTTATCAGAGCTACTACATCTCCAGCTTCTCTATATTTATTTCTGTGTACTAAGGAGAATTAAAAACTTGACAATTAAGCAAACGACACATTTGTGTCAGTATTAGTTGGTCTTTGATGGCTGCTCATCAAAACTTTGTTTCCTGTTTTCACAACACAGTCCCTGTAATAACCTATTGTCAAGGCCTCTTCTCCTTCATTCCTCCTCAGAAAACATTTGCATTTCTCATATACCTAAACAAAATAAACAACCTACATGATCCCCCTTATCTACATATAAGACAGTTTTCAATAGCACAAAATACTTATACAGTATCGCTGAATAGTGTTTTTAAAAACAGATTCCTAAGTGATAAACTTTATTATCACTTTTAAAACACTCTACTTACTCGCTTCAGAAATGCATCTCAGACAAAACTGTTTGGGCAACAATACTTCACAATGTATTAAAAGCATGTTTTTATGTTATAGGAAAATAAATGCTTTTAGGATAGACTAATCAAATCATTCTGGGCAACTCTTATCCCAAGTATTTTAGATGATTTAATCACGCCCTCTAAACAGAATCCTCACCATCTTGGAAATGTTTCTTGCTTTTCAAAGTATTTGGAACAGCTAAATCCATAATATAAAGCTTTTCATCACTGAAAATGACGGGTTTTTTCACCTCATGTGAACTTCACAATGGAGACTCAAAGAGCCAGAAATTTTCTGAATAAAAAAATTCTTTTTTTTTTTTTTTTTTTTTTTTAGTATTCCTGCATAAAAGTATTTCATTTAGTTTTCACCTGAGAGTCAGCAACGTCAACTATCTCCAAATTAACAGCGGGACACCACCTGCTGCTATCCAACCCCTACAGTTCATATGCTCACACTTGGAAGTGAAAGGAGCATGAGAAAGTGTTTATGTGTGCAGGGCAAGGAAGCGGGATGAGATATTCCGTTTTTTTTAAATCTGATTTAATGGTGGAGTTTTTCATTTTCAAAACAGAAACACACAATGAAAAGGGAGATTCTTCTTTGAGTGGCGAGCATTTTTTTCCTATTGTTTCTTCAAAGGTAAGTAAATAACTGCCTGTTTCCAAGAGCAGGTAAGTGTGAAATTAAATTGTGTTTCACGAAACACTACTCCCAGAAACAGCTCATTAGTGACCACTTCACCTATTTCCATACATCTATACTAATTTCAGCCAGGTAAGTTCACCTATCAGCACACTTGGATTTGTCATCTTAACAAAAATGAATGTACATGAAAAACCCAGAACTACACTCCATTTCTCAAGGTCATCTTCTGAAAATAACGAGACCTTAATCAACTTTGTGTGCGTGTGTTTTCTTTTCTATCTATTTTGCATAGAACAACTAGGGCTTAGGACAGAGGTAAGTGGATTCAACAGAGACAGAGGGTGGAGCAGAACAGGTGGATCTACTAAAATACACTGCTAAGGGCAGCAGCAGGCGAGACATATGTGGGCTAACTGTCTGGCGGCGGACTGAACTCAGTCCACAGCAGTGATTAGCACTGAGACTTAACCTCTACGCCACCATGGAGGCCCCAAACTTTGCATTCTGTTTTGAGCTCACTGTACCAAATTCCTTTGTACTCTACTACATAACTGTAACAGTAATAAAGAGGAGAAATCAGTAAGGAGAACGATTACTTAAGCATATATTTGCATTTCATACTGTGCTAGGCACTTCCGATATGATTATCTGATTTAATCCTAACAATTCTACAATATAGGTAATACTTAATGAAGGTAATCAACTACAAAGTGTGAGGCTCGAAGAGAATCTATGCCCCAAATTTTCCAATTATTAGCTGGTCAAGGCCATGAACCCAGATTTTCCAATATCATAATACTTACCATCTAAATTTAAAAAACACTGGTAGAAGTTACCATGAAACTATGCTTCCTTAGACTGGTCAATTACTTTTGGAGGAAAACCAAAGAAATAAAAGTGGAATTAAATAAATCAACTGCTCACCAAGAAAACATTTCTTAAAACTATAAAGGAATATGATTTGCAAATGTATAAAGAGAAAAGTACTTGCTAGATGACTCAGTTGAGATTAGAGTTTAGAGTGGTGACAGGAGAATTAAAACTGTTGAGCTAGTTCTGAAGATGGAGAGACAGGTCACTCATCATTTTGAAAGGCCTTGAACACAGCCTCCTCAGTCAATTAGCATGGAACTGAATAAGTAAATTGTATGAGCCAAATATAACATTTTCTTTTAGACAATCACAGAGATTCCATGCCTGCAACAGTAGACAAAAGATGTCCAAATCATCTAGCTAGAGTGCTAGAGGTAGATCACAACAAAACAACAGGACTGGAAGATGGTATTACTGCCATCATTACTGTTTCTTTCCCAAGTTAGAAATACTCTCAAAACGTAGTTATTGGAATAAGAGATAGTACATCACCATATTTGCTCATTAACACTTTGGCACCTTTAAAAAGTCTAGGTACACATTTTAAAAAACCTCAGTCCACAGATAAGACGACATGTGCTGAGCAAATTAAAAAACAAGAGAATGAAAGCCAAACAGAAAAACTGACAGAGACAAAACATTTCAGTCCAATGAGCGCTGTACTAAAGATGCCCTGCACATAAAAATAATCATTGTTAAGCACAGTTTATGAGCAAATGCTGCTTTTGCTTAGTAAATACATTTTATTCACTTTTGCTTATAATTTTCCTTCTCCTTTTATCTGGATTCAAAATTGTACGGAGGAGACGAGATAATAAGGAAACAGATCATGAAGGACTGAATACTGCATTAAGCACCTGCCATGCTATCTGATTTAATGCTTGCAGTAATCTGAGAAGCACTGAACAAAGATTCTAAGACTTAAACTAGGATTTAAATCTGAATCGAATCCCAAATGCTTCAAAGGTACTTTGTTTTGCATCTTTTTAACATTTTCTATCATTTTTACAAATTGTCAGTAAAATAGGCATATTCAATTATTTCCTATATGTAGTTGAACTTGTATATTCAGTTTATGTCCTATAAACAAATAGCGCAACCGAGGTATTTAAAATACAGATCCATATCCAATACCCATGTTCTCAAATGACCTGTGACTGTGTAACTGATAGTGTTGCAAAATACATTTTGAATATGTACCTATCCATTAGATGTTAAAAGAAGTCACAAGTGTGAAAAATTTTTTGAAAGCTAAGTAGGCTTAAGAAAAAAATGCCAATGATAAGAGGAATAAGAGTTTGTATTTCAAATCAAAAACTATCACTGACACTGTATCATGTTAAACAATTATAATAATTAACAGTGTAATTTCTTTGTCACGAGTCTAACAGCAATAAAAACGGAATTTGAAGGACAGGAGAACTGAATCTGAATCCCAACTCTACAATTTAACAGAGATCATAAGGTCTGACTTGCCTAGAGCCCACGTCTATATGTCAACCTCAGTAATGTGGTACAGAAAATCTTAACATCATATTGTTAACAAATTGTCGATGTGCTAAACTTCATCTCACACCACAACGCCACCCTCCAGCTTGGTTTTGACCTTTTTAAATCTTATTTTAGAAAGACTTCTAATGAAACTGGTAATCATATCAACCTGTAGCAGCAGAAGAGTTAAATTATAATTTGGGGAGCTAGGGATGCTAAAGGTAGCAGAGAGAAACAACAGCATAGACAAACTGGTAGGTTCCACAATAATGGCATGAGGTGCCAGAAAAGACTTACAAGACATCCTGGAAAATTCTTAAATCGAACCATACAATCATGTGTATACACAAGAGACCCCAAGTATACAAGGCAAATAAACAGGATGTGTAGTGATGTATGACAAAAAGTGTTTGATGCTGGTGAGAAAAGTCACCATCCTAACAGTTCCAAAACAAATAAAATTCTAACATTTAAAGGATTATACTTGATATAGTAGACAGCTAGGAAATTCATTTGCTTGTAACCTGAAAGCATATCACAAGGTAAACTTCATAAATGAAATGTTTGTATAGTTACTATGAGACGATGAGACCTCACAAATAATATCAAGCACATTATTAGACACGACAGTATAAGTAAATTTCTCCCTTTAAAGAGCTCACAGTTCAATAGAAAAAACTACCATATTATATAAACTTCAATACTACTGAGATGTGTCAAAGACATCAGCAAGAGCCAAGTAATGCCTGTCTTTTTTACAAAGTTGCCAGCTTTGGGTGTGCAATGCTTAGATACTTTAACTCAGTGAGGTTACAACAGTGACTTTAGGAGACATAACACAGGAAATGAAGGAAAAAAGATTTAACAAAATTAAGACTCTATAACATGGTTAAAAATAAGCACCAGCAGTTCCTTCCCTTTCTTTTTCTACTATAATAGCAAAGAGAAATAATAAAGCAGTTAACATTTACTGAAAGTTTGCTATGTTCCAGGCTGCTGGTGTCATGTACAAACTCATTCAACCCTCAGCAACAACCTATGAGAGAGGTTATCTTATTATCCTGATGTAACAGATGAGAAAATTGAGGCACAGAGATATTAAGTAACTTGCCTGAAGTTACAAGGGTCACTGATAGCTCTTCACCAACATATACCTAAGAAATGACTGAAGCTTCAGGATGTTACTGTCTTGTAGACAATAATACTTCTCAAAACATGACATGTTGGTTTTTTTTTAAGCTATTGGCATTAAAGCTGTTCTATATGTCTTCAAAACCAATTATCTCCCATTTTTGCTTATCAATACATGTATAGAATTTGGTTCTGTGACTATTTTCTATTCTCCACATGCTTTTTTATAAATATATTAACCTTTCCCCCAAAGACTCCCATGGCTAAAAGTTCAATAACTGAGAAATAATCAAGCATTTATCCAAATTTGTTATTCAAACTTTAATTAGCTAAACAAATAGCTGATGAGGGGAGGGGAAGCTTTTCTTTAAAGAAGTATTCCAGGTAACAAATCCAGATAAGGGACAACTAAAATATCATACTTTACAACTCTGAATGAATTAAAAGTGTTGAGCTATAAGTTACTAGCATCAAAGAAAAAAACACAGATGTTTCCAGAGAGAAAAACGGTCCATTCATATAGTAGACAAGGAGGAAAGGATGGGAAAAGAGAGGGGAAGAAAAGAAAGAAGGAAGGGATTAGGAGAGAGGGAGGGAAGACAAGGAAGACAGAGAAGGGAGGGAGGGAGGGAGGGGAGGGGAGCAGGGAGGAGGGAGGAAGGAAAGCAAATTAAAATAATCTGAATTTAAGTAACCCTCTAGATTCTTCTAATCACTTTATGAAAAACACACTGGACAGAGACATGATAAACCACACCACACAGAAATAATCAGTATCATCTAGCTTTGGAAAATTCTGTGGAGCAAATGATCCAGGTTCTTCAACAGATAAATTGCAAGGAGAAAAAAAAAATTACGGGGATTATCTATATACTAAAAGAGATATGAAAATAAATATTAACCAATCATAAAGGTTATTAGCTGAACCTTGATGCAAACAAAACATAAGAAGACTTTATTAAACCACTGGCAAAGTGAACATTTAACATTAAATACATTAAAGAAATATTAACTTTTTGTTTTAGTGATGATAAATTATGGTTGTCTTTTAAAATGTGGTTTTGTCTTTCAGAACATACTGAAACATTTGCAAATGAACTGGTATATCTAAGATCTGCTTTACTTCATAAGGGAGTGAAGGAAATGGAGAAATAGATGAAGTAGATTAGCCAGGGTTAACTATTGAAGCTAGAGGAAGCTTATGTGACAGGTTCTTTATATATTCTGTCTACTTTATATGTTTGAAATTTTCCACAATACAGTTTTTCACATCTGAGAAAAACAGCAATCCAAAACATAACATTCAAGTAATGTAACAGTTCTTTTAAAAATAATTTAAAATTAAACTGCATGTTCCTATAAGAAAAAAACATTTTGATTAAATAACTAATACCTCCACTAATATTTGTCTCAACTATTAACCTAAAATGTTATGTTTGTTTATAAATCATAACTGATCTCTTTATTAAGGATGGTTAATATACTGAAAACAGCAATTTATTTGAAAATGAAAGAAATGACTATTTAAAAATATAAACAAACCTCCAGACTTTGGATTATTTTTTTATTATTTCAAAAGACTTCACTTTAACCACAGTAGAAAGATTCAGTTGATGATTTAGAATGGTAGCATAGATTCAGGCTCAAATTCTTCAAGTGTGGATAATGCACTTGTAATTTAAATTACTGTACTATGAGTCCTGTTAAGTGATAAACAGTTGTATTCAACATAAAAGAGGTGAAAAGAACAAAGGCTTTAAAATTCAATTTTGGCTCTATCATATTAATTTTATAAGTCCTAGATCCTTTATCTGTAAAAGGAAGAAAATTTCTTCCATACAATGTTGTAATATATAGATTTGAATTTGCAACATACAAAATATATTTTGTATATTTCAACCTTTTATAGAAACTACAGAAGTTTATATACTTCTAGCACTGTTCCTGTTGGAGAGTGTTTAATACACAGTAGCTACTGTTCTAATTGTCAAGGTTTACTCAGTCTGCTAGGTAATATTGTTGTGTTAGCTAATATTAAACTCACTTCTCCCCAAACACCAACAGTATCTCCCGGGAGGTATAATGATCATTTGGAAAACACATCCACTCTAATGGGTTAAAAAATACTTTTATACACTGACTCTATATTATCAGTAAGTAATCAGTAAGAACAAGTAATTTTTAAGTAATCAGAAGAACGAATTTGACAATATTTTCTATTTATTTAAATTGTGAAGATTTTGGATAAAAAATATTGTTAGAAAAGTTTTAAGCTATGTTGCTTTCAATAAAATAGCCAGAGTTAGGCTACATTTTAAATACCTATAACCTGTACTAAAAAATATTAAAATGATTCATCTGACTTACTAATACTAATAATATTCTACTCTAAGAAAATGCTTACCCTTGAAGATAAAGTGTCAATAAAGAATGGCTTCCTTCCAACTTATCTGATGCCATAGGGTATTTGCCTATATATTAAAGCATTTATCATGTTGTAGCAGTCATTTCTTCACATATTTGTCCCTTAGTTAGAATAGGAGCTTCGAAAAGACGGAGGCAGACTTAATTTCACTTTGTATCACTCGCACTTACACATTGCCCGGAGTAGCAGGTGATCAATAAGTATTAGTCAGGTAATCTGTCTTCACTCTAATGAGGGTTCTGGATCAGATCATTAAGTATTTCATAGTCAAACACTGCAATGGAAGTGATGGAGATGGGACTACCAAACTTGGGATGAAGACCTCAAGAGACTTTCACAGTGGTCTCATCCTCACCCTTTAGTTTGTGGAGGGCACAACCACTGCAGATCACAGACTAGTGCCTTAGATTGTTCTTCCAAGCCTTGCCTTCATTCTATAATACCAGAGAACATTTCCTGACAGCACTCTACGTACCAAGCTCTACACTTAACGCATACCTTAATCACCTGGGGTAAGTACTACTATGATTCCCACTATACAGGTAACGATATAGAGGCTAACAGATACAAAACTTGTCCCAGTCCCAAGTCAGAGAGCGGAGGCAAGATTTAAACAGGTCTGCCTGAACACAGTCTATATTCACAATCACTGACTTCCCTGCCCAGAAGGCGACTCGTAAACAGACTGAAGACTCTACTAGTCCCTTGAGGTTATTTTAGATGTTGTTTAATGAGGTTTTAAAAATCAACGATTTTCCTTTGGGAGTCCCTCATTTTTTCCTCTTACTGGGAGTCCCTCATTTTTTTCTCTTACATTCTTCAACACACAGGCCACCATCAATACTAACCATCAGAAGCTGTCCAGAGAGGACAACAGAGCAGAGGAAGCAAATCAGGCTCAAAGAAATCTGTGCAGTCTAGAAATTTTGTGGAAAAAAGGCTAAAAATATATCAACCCTACAGAAGCAGAATCATATTGCATATAGCACTAGATCCACATTAATGACTAGAATTTGTACAGAGCTCAAAAGTCACAGAACACTTGACCAATACCCAGAATAGTTTCCTACATGGTAAGTTCCTAAGGGACAAAGCTGCCCCAGAAAGTAGGCTGTCATTTAAGTTTGACGCTAAAATTTTCATTACAGCACTGAGGACAGTAGAAGTTAAGGAGTATGAGAGTCTTTCACAAGTTTCAAACACCTTTGCCAATTACTGCATGGCTTTAGGAAAGGTACTTATCAACCACTCGGTGCCTCCATTTCCAGATAAGTGAAACAGAAATAGTACTTCCCTTGTAGAAAAAAAAAAATTTTTTTTGAGAAAAACAGTGCATCTTATTGTCCAAAACCATTACACTGAGCACATCAGGGAGACTGATGATAGCAGGAAAAAGGGAACATTCTCTTTTTTTAATGGTGACTTTAGAGATTCCACATGTTAAAAAAAATAGCAGCAGCAGCAGCAGCAGCAGCAGCAGCAAAGAAACCAAACAATGGTGAGCCGTCCTCAAGCTCAGAGGCCCAGGCAGACCTGGACTGTGGCCACACACAGGACCTCCTCTGGAAAGGTGTATCTGATAACTGTACCTTTGAATCTGTGTTTCCTACAGGGAGCCCAATGGGACAAAGAAGGCTGGCTTAAAGTCTTGGTTCATGTACAGTGTCTCCTCCCCACTGGGTCTGGTAACTGGGTTGCAGGTAGGGGTAAAGAGAGGCATTTCACACCCCCACCCTGAACTTGTAGTCCACTAGATGGGTGATCAATGGAACATTCTTGTCCACCCCCAATAGGGACACCAAGCAAACCTGGGCATAACCACTTAGAGGTCAACCATCTGCAGTCTGCGATGACAACCCACAGGAAGGGGAAATTGTCTTCCCAAACCAAACGGGGCCCCCCTTCCTTTTCATTTAGTTCTGGCCCCTGCAATTTATATAACTTTCCTTGTCCTTCACTTTGTCGCATACTACAGGCAAGAGGTATTTGGCTAGCCCCAATTTTTTTCAAATGTGCAAATCACTGGGAAACCATGAGCCACTTCCATTTTATATTAAACTTATTTCTTCACAACAGTGTACTGATATCAGCAATACGTAACTCTTAGTGATAAAGGGAAAAAGAAATGTTCATCTGGCGTGGAGCTAAGTAAGAACAGCAATAGCACTTGGGGGAGGAGAGGAGCTGTCCTGAAGACAAAACTCTTCCCTAGAAATCCAATATAGAATTAATTCTACAAGAGAAGGAGGAGAAGAAGCAGAAAGAGTGCCCAATGGACTGTGGCAGAGGTTAATGGGTGCTCTTGTGTTTGGTGTGGTCTGGCAACATACATCTGAAGAGGTGTGAACCTGTACCTCTAAATTACATACAGTGTTGTAAACCAATTTTACCTCCCTAAGAAATAATACAACATAAAATGGAAAAGGAAAAGCTGAATAGACTCATCTTAGGCAGAGTGGTGGAGAGATGGTCATAAGAGGGAAATGTTGTCCCATTCCCATCTCACCCTATAGACACACCTTCTCTGTCCCTTTCCTTATTCAATTCAATTAGTTCTTGATAAATGTATTGAATGCAGATACTGTTCTTAACCCAAGGCATACAAAGACACTAGCTCTATCTTAAAATGTTCATGGAGCATACAGATGGTAGCTCATTTACCACCTCTTAAGAAATATCAACAGCTGTTACATTTGGTTTTACCCACACATTTAAAGTTAACAACAAATGATAAGCTGAAGCATACAGAAGGGAGAGGAGGGAAAAGGGTCAGAGGGAGGAAGAGCACAAGGGCATATGGTGATGGTTCATGGGTGCTATGTTGGTGGAAGAACTACAGGAATGACACCTGAGGGAAGAAACCAATTACTGTACAAAAAGAACAACGTAAGTAAGTAAATTTAAATTTGATCGGTGACTAGTACAAATACAATGTCCAAATGAAACTAGTTAACATTATTAAACTGGATTAGAGGCATGACAAAAAGTGTGACCACATTATGAATAATCACAAAACCCCTCTGGCAATGACCAAAGGGTAAGGCCATTTTCTTCAACAAAGAAGTTGGATACAGGGTTGCATATCCAACTAACACTTTTATTGGAGGGAAAGAAGCATCATACAGTTATACAAGAAGGCTAAGAAAGGTCTTTTGAGGTTAGCTTGCCCACACCAATCAATTAACCACATTTCATTCAGTGATAGATTTTATAGATAACTTATTTTCACCTGAAGCAGCAATCCTAGAATTCCTAAAATTAAACAGTCCCATTTACAATGTGTAAAAAGATTCATCATATATTCCATGCTATCCTCCTAGTCAATCCTCACTATCTAAAAAGCATAATTTATATCTATAATATTGGTTCCACAGTCCAAAATAGCATTGATTTTGACAATAATTTATGCACAACTGAACCCATCTTCACACACAAAACAAGTTTACTCTCCAAATTCACTCATTTATTTTAATGGCACATTGTTTCTTATCATCCAAACTGAAGCTGCAGTCATTGTTGATTCCGCCATCTTACTCTCTATCACCTCATGCCTGGATTGTCAAAATAAGCTAATCTGGCTTTCCCATTTCAAATAACTTCCCCCTCTATTCCTTTTTCCTACAACTATAAAAATTTACTCTTAAAAAACACTGCTTTTTACTGTATTTTGTCCCCATACCAACAATGACAACATATGAGATAACATAATAGAAACTACATTAGCTTAAATCAAGAAGCCTGGATTTCATGCCCCAAAATAGATGACTGGATCAAGAAGACGTGGTACATATACACAATGGAATATTATTCAGCAATCAAAAAAGATAAATTCATGCTATTTGGAGCAACATGGATGGAGCAAGAAGGGTTCATGCTCAGTGAAATAAGCCAGAAGGAAAAAGAAAAATATCGAATGGTTTCACTTTTAAGAGAAATATAAGGGAACCAAATAAGAGATCAGGAGGAGAAAATAACAACAACTGCAACGAAAACCTAGCAGGCAACCATTAATAAGAGACATTCTGTGAGGGAGGGAGGGGATAGGGTTCAAAATGGGGGAGAAAAGAGCACAAGAGACTTTGGTGATGGTTCACGGGTGAATTGGTGGTGGGAAGCCTATAGGGAATATACAAGAATGTAAAAGATAAAAATTTAAATTTAAAAAAAAAAGAAGCCTGGATTTCAGTCCCAAATTCCTTTGCTTACAAATCTGAGTAACTCAATTTGGTTTTTCCTTACCTGAAAAACAAAAGGACAGGGCCAGAAGAACTCTGCAAATCCTTACTTTGAGGATGACAAATCTCTTCTGGAATTCATGGCTCAACATAATTTAATCAAATTCACAGACAACTGGCCCCAACACATATCCTCCTCCTCCCAGCTATTCTCCGCATGCCCCTGAAGTGAGTCTCTCTAGTGCTGTGTTCACTGACAGTGACTTGGAGGAAAAGAAGCATCATACAGTTATATAAGATGGCTAAGAAGGGTCTTTTGAGGTTACCTTGCCCACACCAATCAATTACCCACATGTTTCATTCAGTGATACATTTAATAGATAGCCTATTTTTTTGCTTGAAGCAGCAATCTTCAAATTCCTACAATTCCTCCTCTTACCTAAATGTCTCCTCTTACCTAAAATGTTATCAAATTGTTGTCTGCTTTGTCCTGACATCTGAAAATTCTCTACAGTCACTATTTATTGTATATGTAGTCAATGTTCAAGAAAAATGATAAACTTCCTAAACCAGAACTACAAAGTAAAACTATCTCAACACATGAAGATTCAAAAATATATTCACTTCTTTTCTGCCTACAGATTTTGTTTGGGCATGTTAATTTTAAAACTTCAACTATGTAAGCTGGGATTCCAATATCAGGATGGAACAGTTAACAAACTGATTTTATTTTGTTCTCTGAAGTGCAGAGTCTTTCTCTTTTTTGGGGGGTGGGGAGGTGGGAGGGTAGGCAAGTCAGAAGTTGGTGAGAGCTGAGATTGATTAGGCCAAGGTTTTACCAGTCTCCCCATAGAATAAGACAAGCCCCATCATTTCTGCTGCTTCATCTTCTGAATCAACAGCTTAGAGATCTTAAATAAGACATGAATTTCCACAGCAAGATGAAACCAGTCCTTTCTATTAATTACCAAATTGCTTACTGGATGCTGAGGCTACAATGTCTTTAAATGAGCCAACCAAAGTCTCATCTTAAGTCTCAATATGATAAGAAGTAATACCAGTATGATTTCAATCTTCATTAAGTTCATTGACAACTGCCTTGTGTCCCAACAGATGGTCTATTCATGAGAATGTTTCATGTGTACTTGAAAAAAATGTAAACACTACTGCACTTTTTAGGGGGAGTGTTCTATAGATGTCTATTAAGCCTATCTAATTCTTCACTTAAGGCTATGGTTTTATTTTTTATTGTTTTGTTGTTCTGTCTATAATAGCAAGTATTAAAATCATCTATTATGTTGTTAAGGTCCTCCATCATTTGGCATATGTGTGTTATTCCAACTTTAGTCAAAATATAATATCCATCTCTTTCTCTTACTGCCTTTTTTAACTGAAAATATATTTTATCTAGTATTAGTATAGCTGTTCCTGACTTTCTGGTTACCAATTGCTTGTAGGATTTTCTTCTAGCCTTTAGGTCTGTGTTGAAATAAATGTATTCACTGCTGTTTTGGTTTTTGGTTTGTTATGGTTTCACTGTCTTTTTATTTTTTGACACCATTCTTTTGTTTGGGTTTTACTTCTATTATGTGTTACTGCTAAAGATTTTTCTCTGGAGATTACACTGAGGTTTATATGCGATGATTTGTATTTGTGACCTCTTGAAAGGTTTCATCTAAAACTGTTTCTGGGGGGCCTCCCTGGTAACACAGCGGTTAAGCACTGTGCTGTGGAGCTGTCAGCAGCGTCGATGCCAGTTCGAAGCCCGGCCAGGGAGATTCCCACATGGTGTGGCAGACCTTTCCTGCCTCGCCCACTGCTCCCCTCAGCAGTGTGTTTCTGTCCATCTGCCTGTTCTGCTCCCCACTCTGTCTCTGGTGAACCCTCTCGCCGCCCCACACCTCTGGCCTGTACCCCAGGTTGTATGCATAAATAAAAAAAATAAAAATAAAAACAAAAAATAAAACTGTTTCTGATTGTCTACATCTTTACTCTTTCTCAATATTCGTAATGTTGGTATTTGTTATTTCTGGATGAAATCTGTTATTTTATAATAGACACTTTGGTATTTCTTTCAAAGCCAACTTGGTGGTAAAGTATTCTCTAACTTTTCATTTGTGTAAAACTCCTTTTCCTTCCTTCAGTCTTAAATGATAGTCTGGATGGACAAAGAATTACAGACTGGAAATCCTTGACTCTGAGGGCTTTAAATAATTCCTGCCATTCCCCCTCGCCTGCAATTTTTATACCAAGTAGTGAGGACAAGGGTACAGGTGTTCTACATTTAACAATTCTTTTTCTGAATGTTTTTAATATCCTTTTCTTGTAACTTGTTTTTTAACATTTTAATTATAAAGTGTCTTGGGTTGTGTCCGTTTGGATTTTTTTTTTAAGTTGAGATTAAGAGCTTTATTTTTTATCTTGGTGATCGGCCTATATTACATCTCCAGGTTGCAGGATATAATTCTAGTTGTTTACCCTGGATCTTTGGGCACCTTTTGCTTCATAGACTGATGCCTCTGCACGGGCTCAGATGGCTAGCCCTCTGGTGCCAGCAGGGTTAGGAGACAGGAAGCAGGGCAGCAGGGAGTCAGAGGGTTACTACCGAGTGCTGAGCACTCCCAAAGTGCTCGGGTGCCCAAGCAGGTGAAAGGCAGGTCTACAGTGACCACCTCCAATTCTTCAGATAAAGCATTTCAAATAATCTCACGGTAGCAATAACTCTCAGATAAGGCTTGCCTCTAGTATGTGGGTTTTTCCTTTTTTTAAAAAAGATTTATTTATTTATGCCTACAAGCTGGGGTACAGGCAAGAGGTGTGGGGCAGTGAGAGGGGTCACCAGAAACAGAGTGGGGAGCAGCACAGGCAGATCAATGGAAATACATTGCTGAGGGGAGCAGCGGGCAGGCAAGAGAGGTCTGCCTTGCCATGTGGGAATCTCCCCAGTCGGGCGTCGAACTTATGTCGCCGCTGCTGACAGCTCTACAGCGCAGCGCTTAACTGCTGTGCCACCAGGGAGGCCCGCATGTGGGTTTTTCAACCAGTAATTGTCCCCCACCCCAGCCACCCTGGGATGTGGGCAGGAGCAGAATGATCTGAGATCTGCCTGTTCACACTGTAGACACACTACTGTCCTGGTTGTGACTACAGGTCAGGTCAGTGAGGTGTGTTTTTCTCAAGGTTTAAACACTGAGAACCACAAACGACTGCCTCCCCTGCAGACCTTTATCATCTCTCAAAAGTTGGAGCAGTGGGAGAGGATTATGGTTGGGTTGGGATAGAGTCTGGGCCCAGATGCCATGAACTCTGGTTAAAGGCAGCATGCTCCGTGTGTAGCTGTTATCTCACTTAGGACTCCAGATGGGAGTGTGGCAGGGGTCTAGCACATAACACCTGCAGCTGTAGAAAAGAGCCACCTCTCCATGGAGGCACAGGTGAGACACTCTAGCCTTTTCCACCAGCTCAGCTACAGCTATTCTCCACTGGGAGCCACAAGCTCAAGCCAGCATCACCACCTCTACACACAGATGTCACAACTGCAGTTGCCAAGACCATACACTGTGCTCAACCTCCCCTAATCAAGGATGTGGGGTGTTTCACGCTCTGGCTGCTTAGTTGCTGTCCAGCAGTAGAACATCAGCCTTTGCAGGTGTTAATCTACTACTCTGGGGTTCTACCATGGGGCTCTGCTCCCCTACTCCTACAGTTGTAGAAACCTCATCGTGCACAAGGGCTCTGTGTGGCCCCTCTCCAGCAGTTCTCAGGTTCTAAAATCCCCAGTGTGGGAGTTAGCTGTTCAGCAGCCAGCAACAAAGGTGACATATTGCAGCCACCCTTCCCTCTCTTGAGTTAGCCTGCCCTGGTAACACCCCAAACACAACTAAATTTCAGTTTCTCCTCCTCTCTACCATGCTGTTCCTCTTTATGCATACAGTGGTGACCCTCCAGGGACCACCGCATTTACTGACAAGCAATCTGGCTACAAAATTGTGCAGGGGGTGAGTCCAGAGTCTTCACTCTTCTACCATCTTGCCAGACCTTATTTCTCAAGCTCACCTGAAGCAAACACTATACAGCTAATGTGGTTATATGAAAGCACTGACTCTTATTAACAAGTTCATGCCCTGCTCCCTTGAAATGCAACCTATTTTTAAACATCAAACCATATTATTTTATAAGCATCAACCGGGTTCAGTAATACCAATTCAGTAAGTACAGAAGTTACTTTTGTGACCTGACCTAACAATTCTCAATCACCACTTGCAATATGGCATTGGTAAGAATGTGACAACTGATGAAATAACCTGGCAGGAACATCTTTTTCTTCCCTCAGTGGCCATTCAGCTTGCAGAAAGGAGAAATCAATGATCCAGAGGTACCAGCCATAATCTGCACTGACCCGATTTTGACATAAAACAGACCAAATAGTTAAGAAAATATTAGTGCCTCACACATGACAAAGAGAGTACCAAAAATGCTACCTCAAGGCTTGTACTAAACTGCTCCACTTAATGACTTAAAGCCATAAGCAATTCTCAGAACTGGTCATCTTCAAATTTCTCTTAGCAAAAAAAGGATAATCATAATACCAGTCTTACCTACTATTAAGACCCCAGAGATTCAAATAATATAGTAATGCAAAGGTGTCTGGAAACTACATATGCTTCACAGATACAAATTAAGATGTTATGTAAGTAATATTCCTAAGTCCAATGCTCACAATTACAAGTATTTACTATCAAATAAATTTACCTAGTAAGAAAACTAAAGTGACGAGGATTAACAAGAGAAGAAATCACCCTTAATAATATCAATTTTCTAAATCTGAGTTTTTACACATCTTGTTTTTTACAGGTAGGACATCCTAAACACTACACAATTTCAAGGCAGATAAGTGTCTAAACACCTTTTCTTTACTATCTCTGGGGAAAGAAATGCCACAGCTTTCTTGTTATTCTTCACTTTGGAACTAAATTCAAACAAGGTATAAGCAAGTAAGTTCTCATTTCTTTCATCTGCTATAAAAAAAATAAGCCGGTTTCAAATGAAATAACTGGACATAAAATAAAAAGACTTGTCGCAGTCTATTCTGCAACAAGTTTTATGGCAGACCAAGACAAAATACCCAAGGTATAACGGACCTACGTTTTGTCTTTCACTTAAACTCCCTCCCTGCAGAAGTGGTAACTTCCAGGGCCTAGAGAGAAAAAGGCATTATCAAAGGGAAAAACAACAACACAGATCAGGTTTCCCAGATTTCATAATGGAATACAAACCTTGACACCTGCCAACCTGGACTATAAAACAGGTGTTCCCTTCAATACACAGAACAGAACAGTAGCACTTCATGTACTTGTCCAATGTTAATGTTAAATTCCTAACAAAATATTAAGATAAATGATACTAAAAAAGGACTTAAGGCCCATTTAACCAGATTTCTCAAGATCTATCCCTGTGTTCTTTTGGAAGAATGGTACATAATGTACCTGAACTGTATTACTTTCATTGTTACCAGAATGTATTTATTACTTGACTGTTTAAGGTTACGTCTTAGGCTCTCACTGAAAGCCAGCATGAGAAATAAATACTTAAAAGAATATTTTTATTCTGGAGTCTAAGTGTCTAATAGCATCCAGTATTTTATTCAATGTATTTTTTAAAACAATACGCTACTATAGCATTTGTCTGTAGTATTTCACTGACAACTGGTATAATTTACTAAAATTTTTATTTGCGCTATTTATCACCTCCCTTGAACAGTAAATTCAATGTCAAAACCTATATTTTATTAGCTATTACTTCTCAAATACTCAGCACAGTGCCTGGCAAAAAAAGGAACTCTAATCATTGTTAAATTAAGTAGTCATATACTATAATTACATTTTAACAGGACTATATTCAGTTCTAAATAGAAAATAATCTCTGTAGAAAAACAAACCACATTACCCATTTATTTATCTTCCCACCTTCTCAGAACTTGCTCATAACAAAGAATAAGTATTGGATGAAGATGAGGACAAGAATTTGGCAGTAATATGAATTATCCTCTCCGAAACAACATATAGCATATTGTTCACCATTAAAAACATACACACACTTATCATGTGATTATCTTTGTATGTTAAGATTATGAGTGGTCATTTTTTTCTTTCTTTTCTAAATATCCCATCATTGGATAGGGAATTTTATTGATGTTCCTTATTTCATTAAGCCTAGAAAGAGGTAGCTCCTCACATCAAACTAAATCATGATTCCCAAAGACAATTCATCTAAGAAAAATGAATGGCCTACGATAGAGTATTCACCTCTCAGAAACCTTAGCCTCAATCATCCAGCCTTTTGCCCAACATACCCATGATTCCAGAGGATAACGTTCCTCTCATTCCTCCTGCTGAGGACTGCTACCTAGAGAATTGGACTGTCGTTCTGAACCTGCTGGGTACTTGGATAAAAATAAGGAGAAGGCAGGCAGCCAAGAGTGACACTGATCTCCCACCTGTAGAGGACACACCTGTCACACCAGTGTCACTCAGTGTGTGTTTGCCATGGCCCGTCCACAATCCCCACTCCAGTTTAAGTTCCTCACTGGCAGAAGCAATTGATTTTACACCCTATTCTGTGGCAGACACACAGGCACACACATAAACTCTACTTATAGCTGAAACTAAGTGTATCACAATCAGGGATAATTTGATCCCATAAGCAGTCCAGTCAATCACTGAAGAGAGGCCTCCCCGGTGGCGCAGCGGTTAGGCACTGCGCTGTGGAGCTGTTGGCAGCGGCAACGCGAGTTCGATGCTTGGCCGGGGAGAATCCCACATGGCGAGGCAGACCTCTCCTGCCTTGCCCGCTGCTCCCCTCAGCAGTGTATTTCTGATCTGCCTGTTCTGCTACCCACTCCGTCTCTGGTGAACCCTCTCGCCGCCCCACAGCTCTGGCTTGTACCCCAGCTTGTATGTATAAATAAAAAATAAATCTTAAAAAAAAAAATCACTGAAGAGAAAACCCAAGAAATTCCTTAAGTGTATCTACTTAGGTAAGCTTTCCTCAACTTGACCATTTGGTTTGTGCTCTGGAAGATATCATTTCCCCCAAAGAAGTAGTGTTTGAGAAATATGCATCCTTAATGCTTAAAATAGTCCACCCTTGATTGAAGAGATAAATGAAGAGTGAATCTGACACCTGAGAATACTCACTCTGGCATCCAGATTAAAGGAATCTAAATTAGTTATTGCTTAACAAACCAGATGCCAAAACAGACAGCAAGAATGACAACAGTGGGTGTCTTTGAACGCTGTTGAGTACTTGCAACCACAGCTAATAAAGATGTGTGTAATGTGTTGACTGTCCATAGAGAAATGAGGAAAATTTTTAAATGCATGTTTTAGAAACATATCCACCTATTTTGAAATTGGACTTAACTTACAAAGGAGCATCTTATGTAAAAACATCCCTTCTTTCCTGGGTATAAAAAAAGGACTTTATTTCTGAACCCTTTGGCTTAAGTATGAGTACACTTAGAGAATATAGCTCTTATTAGACAGTAAAAGGAAACATTAGGATACAGAGCTCTCCTCCTTTCCTTGTCATAAGAGCCAAATCCTTAGCTAGGGATTCAAGAGTCTACATTATAAATTTCAGTCTCATCTCCAATAACCCCAGCACTTACTCATTCAGAAAGAAATACATGGAATGACAGCAATAAACAAGACTACAGTCATCCCAGTCCTTAAACTCACATGAAAGTGGCTCCAGCCGAAGCAGTCAACAAGTGAGTTTACAAAAACTCACTCAATAAATATTTACCAGACAGATGAAATACTGAGCACAGCTTCAGACACAAAAGATGGAGCCCAAAAACAAAGGGACAAAATTTCTTCCCTTTTCAAAGTTCACAAATTTGTGAATGAAGACATGCACCTGAACCTAAGTACTTGCCATTTTCCATCTATCTTCCATATCTTCCAATACTTTCCCTTCTCCTAGTACCAGCCCTACCAAATTCCACCTATATCCATAGCATGGATAACATGTTAGTTAACCAGATTTCTGGAGAAGGAACTGAGATACAGGACTTAAATCTGGAGTGTGTTAGGGTGAGAGGTGCATGGTGGGTTGGGGGGTGTCAGCTAAATTTAGGAAATCAAAGAGAATTAACAGACTAAACAAGATTTTAAGGCCACAACAAAGTCAATACAAAAAAAAAAAAATCAGTGACTAGGCCTGGGATACAGTTTAGCATTTGATCATACAAACAAAAGAGAAATCCAGTGGCACACAGATTGTGATACAAAGTTAACACAAAACAAGCAGCAACAGTGCTTGACAGCAAGTAAGAAGTTAATGAATTGGGAATACTATGATTCTCCCAAGGCAGAAGGCCCTTGACCTGGCTGAGCCATCAAGCATAGGCCAAGTATTACCAACAATAAATTTTAAAAAATTATCGCTGCAAACCTTTTTTTTTTTTTTTTAAGATTTATTTATTTAGGCATACGAGCTGGGGTACAGGCCAGACGCATGGGGTGGCGAGAGGGTTCACCAGAGACAGAGTGGGGCGCAGCACAGGCAGAGTGACGGAAATACACTACCGAGGGGAGCAGTGGGCGAGGCAGGAGAGGTCTACCGTGCCATGTGGGAATCTCCCCGGCCGGGCATGGAACTCGCGTCGCCGCTGCCGACACCTCCACAGCACAGCGCTTAACCGCTGCACCACCAGGGAGGCCCCTGCAAACCATTTACATAGCACAAGATAAACATCCAAAATTTATGGAGAAGTCATAAAACTCAAAAGAAAACAAAAAAATTAAAATTAAAATGACCAGATTTAAAAAGGAGCCAAGGAGCTGAATAGGCATTTTTCCAAAGACGACATTACAAATGGCCAATAAATACGTGAAAACATAGTCAACAGGGAAATAAAAATCAAAACCACAATAAGCCATCACCTCACAACCGTTAGGATGGATATTATCAAGGCAAGAGTTAGCAAATGTTGATGAAGGGATAGAGAGAACCCTCATACACTGTTGGCAAAAATATAAATTGGCAGAGAGATGATGGAAAAGAGTATGGTTCTTCCTCAAATATTACAAATGGAACTAACATAAGATCTAGCAATCCTACCTCTGGGTATATACCCTAGGAAAATAAAATCAGTATCTCAAAGAGATATCTGTACTCCTATGTTCACTGTAGCATTATTCAGATGCTAAGATATGGAAACAACCTAAGTATCTCCAATGAACGAATGAGTAGTGAAAGAAAATGTGATATATATGTATACAGATACAGATATTGACACAGATACATACACATACACTCAATATTGAATAATATTAATAATATGGAATATTACTCAACCAATGGAAAAAATAGGAAATTTTGCCATTTTTGACAACATGCATGAACTTGTAGAACATTACACTAAGTAAAATAAGTCAGATACAGAAAAGCAAAAACTATATTATCTCATTTCTATATGGAATCTAAAAATACATATTGTTAATTACATGAATTCATCCTGGGGAGCCAATGTACGGGATAGTGATTAGTGAATAATACTCCATCATATACTTAAAATTTGCTAGGAGAAAAGATCTCAAGTGTTCTTAAAACACACACACACACACACACACACACACACACACACACACAACTGTAAAACCATTATACAATTTAAGCATATATAAACTTGGGGGGGGGGTTAATTTAGGGCCCAAAGTCAACTATATCATTATCTTAAGACCCCAAGCCAAACAAACAAACAACAATAACAAAAAAACAATCCAACTCTAATTCCAAATGAGCAATTAGTATGATTTCCCTCTTTTTTCTGGTCAGTCAGAAGGTAGAGAAGTCTGAGAAATTATTAAACTCTAACAGTGATGATGCTAATAATGGTGATGTTTGTGGAGGCAACAGTAACAGTAGAAAAGTTCATTGTAATAACAGTAAAAATCATAATGTCTTTAAACTTTAAATTTACTGATGACTTAATAACTTTTTTTTTTAAGATTTATTTATTTATACATACAAGCTGGGGTACAGGCCAGAGGCGGGGGGTGGCGAGAAGGTTCACCAGAGACAGAGTGGGAAGCAGAACAGGCAGATCAGAAATACACTGCTGAGGGGAGCAGCGGGCGAGGCAGGAGAGGTCTGCCACGCCATGTGGGATTCTCCCCGGCTGGGCGTCAGACTCGCATGGCGCGCTGCTGACATCTCCACAGCGCAGTGCTCAACCACTGCGCCACCGGGGAGGCCCCCACTTAATAACTTAATACTTTTGAATCTACTATCTCATTTCATTTCATAAAATCCTAAGAGAAAGGCAAGATAATCATTACTTCTCTAATGACAACAATATTAATTGCATCATCTCAGAAACATTATGGTGATGGGGCATTTGTAAGCTATCTTGAATTTATTTATAGCTGTGTTTTACAAAAATGTGATTCTTGCTGGAACCAAATCCTTAAGAAATCCAGGTATTTCCTACAGCTGAAAATCCAGTGTGAATCCCAGTTTGGGAGAGTAGGCAAAAGAGTTATCCCCATCAGCCAAAGTAATATAGCTTTGTTTGTGTGTCTCAATTTATCACCAATAAAGTTCTTGAACTTTTTCTGTTACTTTCAAAAATATTTTAAGCAAAAATTAAATAAAATGCTATTAATTATGCTGCTAGGAAGGCATCATAATCCTAGAAAGTAACATTATGCTAAGATGGAGGAGCTACACAGACAGAGCTCTGGGCGATGACCAGGTCTTTTTTCTTTTCAGAATTCCTACTTGATTCCTTTATATACCTCCAACCACACTTAAGAATAGAAAACAAATCAGAACAGCTACAAATGCTATTACCATTATTCAGTAAGACATACTTAATGTTACAGTGTATACTCCAGGCACAAAAACATAAGTATCATCCTATGCTGCGGCTGTATTTCCACTTAAAGAAGAGACCCTAGGTGCTCATTTCTATTTCAGATGTCAGAAAGTGGCTAAAATTTAAAAAGGTACTAAAACTATCCAATTAATGAAAACCTCAAGAAAAGCATTTCTAGTGATCAAAATAACTATACATACAGTGTGTCAACTACATGATGTCAATCAATGTCATTCATATTATCCCACTTTTGCTTTCACACTCGCTCTAGAAGCTCCTTTACTGCTTAAATAGTCTAGTGTTAGCTGAATTCCATTCTAGAATTTTTGCAAGCAACCAGAGCTTTCATATTCCCAATAAAACCATATCAATAATACTGTCATTACAAACTTAAAACCCTGGAAATATTAAGCAACAGTTGAAGGGCAGTTCTTGTTCCTACAGGACAACTCCAGAAAGGGCAGGGACAGCTGGGCATTTTATTCAGGACCTGAGGGGGCTGGGCAAAGGCCAGAGCTAAGGTTCACCCACCAGGCTGCCATCTGGCTTGGGACCAAACAGAACAACAGAGCTTGGCAAAGGAGTCACTGAGCTGTGCCTCCAACTGGGCATCAGCTTTATCCCAATGGACAGTGTTTGGAGACAGTTTCACACCATGCTGTTGCTGCAAGAATTTCCTCCCTGTGTTAGGAGGACAGGGAGGATTCTGTCACAGCAGGTGCTGGCCTGACCTCCATGCAGATACTTGTCCCATTTGGGGGGAAAAAGTTTAAATGGCTCCTTCCCTATAAACTGCTAAGAGTACAGAACCCAATCCAAAATGGCAGGCAGATGAAGGAAAGGATGGAGTTGACAGGGGTCATGAGTTTGGCAGGAAAGGGAAAAGCAGGCATGGAAATGCTGAATCTCCTTATACCACACCATTATAAATCTAAAACACTGGGAGAAAACACTCAATAGGAACACTGAGTCACATAATTACTTATTTCTCTGTGGCTAGTAGCTGACCTGAGGATACAGTCATCAGCTATAGCAGCTAGGTAGTAGATAAAGAATAGAGGAATAGAAATCTATCTTTAGATTCTGGGCAAGCAGAGTAACAGTCACATATGCTAACAGAAAAAAAAGACATCCACATAATTCTCAAATGCTTTTCTGTAACTGTAAATTATGATTCCTTTCACAGAACACCCAACCCCACGTATTCCAGGCAAACTGTAAGATTCATCTTAAAACATGTTTTAACTATCCTCTCCACCAAAAGACTACCCTGGCCTGATGAACACATACCCAGAAAGCTGGTCCGAGGTCAAGTCAGAGATCCTAGTTGTTCAAGCTATCAGGCGAGCAGCTGTATACACACATACCGATGCCTACACTGCATAAATGACACCTATCACGGTAAATATAAATGACATCCCACTTGGAGGCACCTTCAGAGACTTCCCAAAGCTTATCCACCAATGCCTTGTTCCTCAAGAATTTGGAAAACCAGTCCTTCCTCATTGACATGTAAAAGTTCATCTTGAAACCACCTGAAGTACTGCCTCATTCTATATGTTTTCAGCTCAGCAAATTCTTAAAATTAATCTCTTTGTTAAGCAAAAGAGACAGTTCCACTCTAAAATTTACCAAGCTCAGGCCCCTCTGGTGGTACAAGGGGTTAAGTCTCAGCACTATGAAGCTATCAGCAGCCACTGCAACAGGAGAGTTCACATGAGTTCGACCCCAGGCCAGGGAGCTTTCCACATGGCGCAGCAGACCTCTCCTTTCTTGCTCGCTGCTCCCCTCAGCAGTGTACTTCAGTCAATCTGCCTGTTCTGCTCCCCACTCTGTCTCTGGCGAATCCTTTTACCCCACACACACACCCCTCTGTCTGACATCCCAGCTTGTATGCATAAATAAATAATTCTTTAAAATTTACCAAGCTCACCATCCTCTCCTACTGGCCTAAGTGCAGGCACTTTGATGATTCAACCTCCCTCCACTGACTCTTCAATCTGTAGTCCATTCCATTTCTTTTTTTTTTTTAGGTTTTATTTATTTATGCATATAAAAACCGTGGTGTAGGCCAGAGGTGTGGGGGAGTGAGAGGGTTCACCAGAGACAGAGTGGGGAGCAGAACAGGCAGATCAACTGAAGTACACTGCTGAGGGGAGCAGCGGGAGAGACAGGAGAGATCTGCTGCACCATGTGGGATGCACCCTGGCTGGGTATCAAACTCATGCTGCAGTGCTGCACACAGCTTCATGGTGCTAAGACTTAACCCGTTGTACCACCAGGGAGGCCCAGTAATACACTCCATTTCTTAAGCAATCCCAGACTCCTCCACATCTATTTCACACTCCCAGAACTAAACACCTAGGTCCTCCAATCATCAAGACATGGCTCTTAAAACTTTACACCTCCAGAACTCCTTCATACTTAGTTTTTTCCCTAGTTAGAAAGCTTTATTCCTATGTATTCATATGATTCTGAAGCAGTTCTGATCACACGTCCCCTCTATCTAAAGACACAACACTATTTTACTTACCAAGAGTTGTACTAGATTTACTTTTTTAATTTGTTTACTGATCCATTCACTCTGGGTGGAATTTTTCCTGTAACCAAAGTTACATGGAAGAAAATGTTACTAAATATTCAGTCTGAAAGCAGCTAACAGGTGTAACTGCATAATCCACAAGGGAGTTAAATATCATGAATTTGATGACATTAGCAACACAGTTAACCAATGGGGTTCAACCAGAAAGAAAAAACAACGAGGTACTCTAAGTAGACCCATAAAGACACATTAAGATGAATAAAACAATAAATAGCAGAAATCAATAAAGCAATTAATAGTAGAAGACTTAGAGGGAAATACCAGTATCTGATTTTTCAATAAGATTTTGCTGAGAAAGCTTTAAAAATTGTTTTCCTGGGGCCTTCCTGGTGGCGCAACGGGTTAAGGGCAGCACTATGAAGCTACCCAGAGCCACTGAAGCACAAGTTCAATACCCAGCTGAAGAGATTCCCCCATGGAGCAGTGGACTCTCCTGCCTCGCCCGCTGCTCCCCTCAGCAGTGTGTTTCGGTCGATCCGCCTGTTCTGCTCCCCACTCTATCTCTGGTGAACCCTCTCACTGCCCCACACTTCTGGCCTGCGCCCCAGCTTGTAAGCATACAGGCCAGAGGTGTGGGGCGGTGAGAGGGTTCACCAGAGATAGAGTGGGGAGCAGAACAGGCGGATCGACCGAAACACACTGCTGAGGGGAGCAGCGGGCGAGGCAGGAGAGGTCTGCTGTGCCATGTGGCTATCTCCCTGGCCAGGTACTGAACTCATGCTGCAGTGGCTCTGCATAGCTTCTTAGTGTTGCGCTTAGCCCATTGCGCCACCAGAGAGGTCCTAAATAAATCTTTAAAAAGAAAAAAAGAATCATGCTACTCTTCCATTTTATATAGTTGAGAAGTAACCTAAATCAAAAAAGAAAGATTTGTAGACTATCAGACTTTGGAAGGAGTCTTGGAGCTATCCAATTTTTTTTTAATTGTTCTGAATCACAAAGCTAATGGGGAAATGGGTGACAATTTGGATCCAAGTATTTTAAGAGCAGAAGTAATACAAGTTCCCCAGTCAGTTACACAAAATTGGGTATGTATATTTACCAAATACTAAAGAATGCCACTTTAAAAGTTAGGTTCTGATACTTTATAGGTCACCCAATTATCAGATATTAGTTTTATTAACTATGTGGGAAATAGTTTTTTCAACATTAATATCCAGCAAATAGAATTTCCTTCCATCACAGTAGGGATATTGCTATCTCTACAGATTCACACAGGAAAAAAATTCTAAACTGAACTTATATGTGGGTGGTAAAAGTAAAAGATTTTTTTAAAGATTTATTTATTTATGCATACAAGCTAGGGTGCAGGCCAGAGGTGTGGGGTGGTGAGAGGATTCACCAGAGACAGAGTGGGGAACAGAACAGGCAGATCAACCAAAATACACTGCTGAGGGGAGTAGCGGGCAAGGCAGGAGAAGTCTGCTGCGCCATGTGGGAATATCCCTGGGCGGGGATCAAACCTGCACTGCAGCTGCCAACAGCTCCACAGCGTTGCGATTAACCTGTTGCGCCACCAGGGAGACCCAAAAATTAAAAGATTTTGACAATTATCTCATGAATTCTTCCTAACAATGAAGCCAGGGAAAATATAATACAATAGAGAGCAAAGAAAAGAGGAGGTCATCTCGCACTCTGTAGAGTTTGTAGGTTTACACACCTTTTGACACAGTAGAAAAAGGAAAAGAGAAAAACTAAAGGATAAAAACCATTTCCTAAAACATACTATTTTAAACAGATTATACACTAACACATTATACATGAAATTAAAATCATCCAAGCATTTATAAAATAAAAAAATTAGGTCTGATTACAGTTGTTCATAATTGTAGTGGCAAAGAGTTCTCTATAAGATATTTAAAATTCTTTGTAAAGCAATACCCCATTTCCTTTTTCATACACCAGTAAATTAAACCTATTTTTCTCTGTATAACCTCATGATATCTCACTTTCGTTTTCCATGAAACAAAACTGCATGAACTAACCTCAAAGAAAAGGGCGGGAGTTCTCTTTCTATAGAATAAGGTTGACAAAACAATTGATGTATGCTGATCAAAAAGCACACACACACAAAAAAGAACTATAATCAGACAAATGGAAAAGCCATTCTTCATCCACATTTAACAGCAATCCTATATACTTTTGTAAATTCTATTAACAGCTTCTCATTAAAATGAATACTATACTTGGTGCATACATATAACTGGCAAGAAATAAGTGAAAAATATAATTTTGTGGAAATGTTTAAGAGACTCACTCAGAATCTTAATTAAAATAAACTAACATGGTTATCAATCAATTTTCAAATGGTTAAATGTGGTGTAAGACACTACTGTTGGTAACAGAATAAAAACATTTTCACAGAAATATCGTATCATAGCTTAAGCAAAACACATTTTAATACATTAACATAAAATGCATTTATGATTTAAAATATTCTCTATAAAATTATTCCACATATCATGAAAAGATTAAAGATTCTGTTGAATTTCTCCTCAAAAATGAACATCTCTAAATAGTAACCATAATTTTAGTCCTTTGTCTAACATTACATCTACCAGAAGTTGAGCCAGAGCAAAATAAATTGAACGGAGTACAAAAATTTCCTGAGCATTCTGACCAAAGCCATGTTTTACTGATTTTCAATTTTGTTTGCAGTTATATTTATTTAACTCTTAGCAGTTGAGCAATACACCAAAGAGTTCCAATGCCATAGTTATTTGCAATTTTCATATTTTAATTGGATTTTTGTTCATTTAAAAAAACCCTGAGTTAAAAATACCTACTAATACCCTAAAAGGCAATAGTAAATCCAACTGACTTTACTAAAGCGTGCAAAATAAATTAGAAAAAGCAGAGCTAAGACATGATAGCATTATTTGTGCAATTAAAAATAATTAATTCTAATGGAGGTTGGCAAAAACAATGCATGAAACATGACTTTTGAGGCTCTTTCAAGAGGTTTTGGTTAATGAACATTTCAGAAAGAGCTCACCGGCTTTCTCAGAGGTTTATGTTTTACACAAACGCTGAAACTTGTGCTCTGATGACAGGAATGGATGGAAAAGGAACGTGTGACATGGAAATAGTCTCATCTTTGTTGGCCATTGTATTTTTAGAGCTCAGTTTCTTTGGGAAGTTTTAAAACAATGGTTCATTTACTAATCTGTGGAATGTTTAAAGGGAATAATCATTGCCCACATTTGAAAGACTAAGAACTTGAAAAACAGGCATGTTTGTCAAAAGGTCTTCTCCTAAATAACATAGTACATTTTGATTGTCTCCATGATTAAACTTTTTCGAAGTATTTCAATGGCAGCTCAGTGAAAACATTCTAATTTTCCTTTTCAAATTGAGAGTTGAGGTGTTACTGGTATAAAATTCATGATGGAATTTACAGGACACAGGCACATTTAAACCTTCAACAAATGCATATCAAGCTTCTATCACACACAAAATCACTACGTAGGCCAAATCAGGCAAGGACTGCCATCTTGAAGAAGCTTATATGCCTAAGGAAATAAGTGCCAAAGAGATCCTAAAAAACATATTGGGCTAAGGGGAATATCAGAGGAAATAAAGAGTATTCCCAGATGGCATATAAACTGGACCTTAAACAACATATTAGAGTTGTATACACAGCTATACATAATGCAGCCATTGTCAAAAGAAATTCCGAGAAGGCAGAGAAACCAGATAGATTAAGGTATTCAGGGAGAATTTCACTTTCACACATCAGGAATTTATAGGAAAGACAGAAGCAGTGGGACTAAAGTTAAACTGAAATAAAGTAACCAGGTATGACGGGACTAAACCAAATCCTCTTCTGTTGGTGGTTTTTTATTTTTAAAGATTTATTTATGCATACAAGCTGGGGTACAGGCCAGAGGCATGGGGGAGCGAGAGGGTTCACCAGAGACAGAGTGGGGAATAGAACAGGCAGATCGACTGAAACACACTACTGAGGGGAGCAGCGGGCAAGGCCGGAGAGGTCCGCCACGCCGTGTGGGAATCTCCCCAGCCGGGCGTCGAACTCACGTCGCCACTGCCGACAGCTCCACAGCGCAGCACTTAACCACTGCGCCACAAGGGGGGACCATGTTGGTAGTTTATTAATGACATAAACTTGGTTTTAACAATGAACTGAAGTAGGATTAAGGCAGATATAGAGACCTCTCAGGAAATAAGTTTCAGAAAGTAGTCTATGGCTCAAAAATAATTCAAGTAGGGCAAGAATGAACTTTAGTGTGAAAATAGGAGGAAGTGGCAAGAAGAGGACAAAGACGTATTCTCCTAAGGGGCTAGAAATTCTTGCAAGAATTGAACTATTTCTAAAGTTAAATAACTCATTCTAAGGTTTACTTGTGCCAGTACTGAGAGCTAATTTCAAAATACAAAAGCAAAGGAGGAAAACAAAGCTTATTTTGTATATTTTAATCATGAACTCATGAGAAATTATAAAGATGGTATCCCAAATTCTCTTCATTCCTTCGTCTCCTTTTTTAACCATCAGGAATGAGTTGGACAAAACATGGCTGTCATATATAAGGTATTTGAATGACAAAAGAACTCAAAATTCAACAGTGATCACCTTCTTGCAAACTCCAAGCAAATGTAAGAGTAGGTTCTGCCCAAACACTACTTGAGGGTTGAAGAAGCACAGGGTTAGGACTCTAGAATGAAAAAGTTCAGCACTCTAGAGAGCTGTGGATGTGGAACCACTCCCCAAGCAAAGGAGTTCAGCCCTAGAGCAAGCCCTAGTCCAAGCAACCCACAATAGCACTGTTGCCAGAAAGGCAAAATTGGCCCATGAAACATGGCTAAGAAAACTTTTGTCCCCCATGCTTTCCACCTTTTCTGTAATTTAAGAAATTGATTACCCACAGTCTCTAATTCAGTTTATGACAGGACTTAAATGATGAGCATGTTACAAACCAGTAACTGGTAACTAGTTAGGGACTAGTTAAGATGCTCAAATTCACACACCAAAAACTTAAATAAAAAATTGTAGTCACTCTAATTCAACTATAATGCAGCTCACTTGAGGATTATATAAGTTTCTGCAAACCCACCTGAGAATAACACTGTTTAGATTATTTTGGCAAAATGTATTTCAAGCATAAGAATTTTGTTCAATACTCAGTCAACATGGTTATGAAGTCTCTACAATAAACCAGGCCCTAACTTTGAAAAAAAGAGGTTTTTTTTAATTACTGCTCTTCAAAAATACTGCTCTTCAAAAATGTGTACCTCTAGTGAGGTATACATATAAATAAACAAAGAATAATTATTTTATTACAAATAAAACAATAGATCACACTTTGTTTCTATTACAACATGTATTGTTTTTCCATAAATGATTTTTTAGATAGCTGAGTATCTCTTAAAAGAAAATAATTTTAAATATGCTTATATTTTCATGTGTATACAAATTTAAAATACATAATTTATTTGTATAACATTTTATAAGCTATTACCAACTTATTCATTTCCATTCTTCTTAAAGCCTCTAATTGCTAACCTTTTTACATTAAGAATTTAGAAGATAACAGCCATTTTGGGTTTTGTTTTTTTTTTTTTTTAGATATACTGACATATAACTTTGTGTAAATTTAATTTGATAACATATTCATTGCAAAATAATTACCACAATAACTTAATACCTGAATGACCTCACACTATTACCTGTATGTGTATTGTGAGAACCTTTAAGATTCATTCTCTCAGTAACTTTCACATATCTAATACCATATTTTTAACTATAATTACATTACTGTATATGAGAACTCAAAAATTAGGAATTCCAATAGTATGTTAAATAGTAGTGTTGAAAGTGACATCCTAGGGCCTCCTGGTGGCTCAGTGGTTAAGCACTGCACTGTGGAGCTGTAGCTGTCGGCGGTCTGCCCCGCCCGCTGCTCCCCTCAACAGTGTATTTCCATCGCTGTTCTGCTCCCCATTCTGTCTCTGGTGAACCCTCTTGCCACCCCACCCCTCTGGCCTGTACTCCAGCTTGTATGCATAAATAAATCTTTTTTTTTTAAAGTGACATCCTTGTCCTTTACCAATTTATTTGCATAAAGATGTTCATAACAGTCTTATACAAACCTCTGTATTTCTGTGCTGTCCTAACTTTTCTTTCATTTTTGATTCTATATATTAATTTTCTCCCATTGTTCCTTAGAGAGCCTTGTTCACCATTAATCTTTTTAAAGAAACAGCTCTTGGTTTCATTCCTCTTTTGTACTGTCTTTTTTATTTCTATTCATTTCTATTCTAATTTTTATTATTTTATTTCCTTCCTTCAGCTAACTTTTGGTTTCATTTGTTCTTTTTCTATTTCCTTAAAGTATGAGGTTACTAATTTCTTAAAAGTATAAGCTGAGCTTTTCCTTGTTTCTTGATGTGTTCTGCAGTACAGCTTTTGCTGCGTCCCAAAGGTTCTGATAGTTCGTGTGTTCATTTTCATTTGTCTCCGGGCATTTTTTAATTTCTCCTTTGAGTTCTTTATTAACCCAACAGTTGTTCTGTAGCATGTTGTTTAGTTTCATATATTAAAGGTTTTTCACCATGTGTTTTGGCGTAGCTGGTTTCCAGCTTGACACCATCTGTGATCAGAGATTTTACCTTCATAAATTTATTAACTCTTGTGATCCAACATGTGGTCTATCCTCAAGAATGTTTCATGTGCAGTTGAGAAGAATGTACCTCAGCTGTTGCAGGGTGTAGTGTCTGATAAATGTTTAGGAGTTATATATTAGTATATAAGAGCATAAATAAACTTTTCTCTCTTTTCACCTGCCAGGTGTCCTTGTTTATATGTGCTTTTAGAACCTTATTATTATCTATTTTCTTCCTCTCTGTTCTGGGATGGGAAAAACTTAAGGAATCAAATTCATTCTAAAATTTTAATAAAGAGATTTTTAAAATAAAGGTCTGGGTACTGACCTGTGACTTCACTAGATGGACTGTTTTGTTGTTTTTTTATTTCTATCATTTTAGTAATTTTTTTTGCCTCTCTTATTCCATGCTTTAGTCCCAGCTATGGAGGGTCATCTTATTACAATCTGCATCCTGGATCCTAGCATTATAGTTACTTTTAAAAAAAATAGCTGATAATCAGTTTGAGTAAATGATTTTCCAATTTTCTAAGTTGAAGAGAGCATCAGGTGTAAAAAAAAATAGCTGATAATCATTTTGAATAAACAAATTTCCAACTTTCTAAGTTCAAGAGAACATCAGGAATATGAAAGTATTTAGGACTAACCCTGCAATAAACTAGTTTTGTGACTGAGAGCAACTCATTTATAACTTGTCTTGGTTTTACTTTCTTCATCAGTAGAATAAGATAGCTATACTACACAATATTTAAGTTTCTCATATACATTATATTTAGAATCTGCATTTACTTTGATTAGTCAGACTATTTTTCTTAAATAATTGAAATTTCTCAAATAATTGATATTATGAAATAAGTCACCAGATACATTCTCTGATTGGATACTGGCTGATCTTGCATTGACAAATACTGCAGGTTTTTTTAATTGGTGGGAGGAGGTTTACAAAGGATAGTGGAAAGAAGAAAAAGGTTCAATTTTTAAACTTTTCATACTAGTCCAACCCCAGTATTGTATCTATAAATCACAGGGTGGTAAGTGACGTTTCTTTGGCAGCTGCAGGACAACCTTGGGACATTGATGATGCAAAATATAGAACAACAACAACAGATAAGGAAATAGAATGATCCTCTAGGCAAACTGGATCTACCTGACAATTTCATCACCAGAATACTCTGGAAAAGAGAGCAGGTAAAAAAAAAAGGGTCAGCTAATGAACAAGTGAATTCTGTTCAGTTTTTCTATCATATTTTGTTTACAGGTAGAGAATGGATTAGAATCTTATAAACACCAAAAGGATTTTAAGAAATTATTCATTGAAAATGTATTCAAACAATACACGAGTGTATATGCAACCAGTACTGCGCTAAACCAGAAGAGAGTATTAAGACACAGTCTCCAGCAACATGTGTTCACAGGATAGTCAGAGAGGAAAACAAGTAAATGGACCCAAAAAGCAACTTAATTACTACTTTAAAGTCTATATGAGATTAGTGGGACACAAAGAGGGGATTAATTTTTTCCCCTAAAATAAGCTTTCAACAAATTCTAAAATAATATAGATAAGATGGTGATGTTTACAGAGAGGAACTCTAAGCAGAGAAACAGCACATGCAAAGTCATGGAGGAGTGAAGTATATTGAGGAAAACATGATTGTCATGGCACTTGTGGAGTACAAAAGTCAAAGAATGAGGCCAGACTGGGCAGTGGGGACTGTGTCCACAGGCACATGAGCATATGAGGAACTACTGGAGAAATTTAAGCAAGGTAGTAGTATGATTAGCAGTGAGGCCACTGAAGAGAAGAGTGTTCTGTCACTCATTTTGGAGTAAGAATTTGGTAACTGATCACTTAAAGGTTGGACATTATGGAAGATAAGTAGATAAAAAAAGTTCAGAAAGACTCACTGATCCCTGATGTCATTATTGGGGGAACGTGGCTCCATTTAGAGAGGCATGTAGCATTAGGAAAATGGCAACACATGTATTTTGGGAAATGTAAAGTGTAAGGACTTGTATAAATGACATCAGGTACAGTCAGGAATAGAGGTTAGAACTCAGGGCAAAGACATCAGCTAGAGATATAGAGAGTCAATGTGAGTGAAAAAATGTGAGTTATTGACGTCATCTTGGAAAATAATGAAACATGAAATGACATAAGGGCTGAGAAAAGAATTCTGAAAAAGTCGGAAACTTCTCAACTTGTGAGCAGTCAGATAAAACCATGAAATGGGAACAAAAGTACTAACTCCCCCTGCTACCAACAGATGGCGCTAGAACTAACTTGAGAAGATCATCACTTCAGAACTTTTAGATACAATAGGGACAAGAGCAAAGGACACAAAAACACCAATCCAAAAGGATACATGCACCTGCATGTTTATGGCAGCACTGTTTACAATAGCTGTGGTATGGAAACAACCCAGATGCCCAAAAATAGATGACAGGATCAAGAAGATGTGGTACATATACACAATGGAATACTATTCAGCATTCAAAAAAGATAAACACATGCAATTCACAGCAACATGGATGGAACTAGAAGGGATCATGATCACTGAAATAAGCCAGAAAGAAAGAGAAAAATATCGAATGGTTTCACTTATAACAGGAATATAGGGGAACCAAATAAGAATGCAACATTCAGCAGGGGAGGAGGGAAGGAGGGAGAAAGAAAGGAGCACAAGGGACTATGGTGATGGCTTCACAGGTGATCAGGTGATGGGTAACCTATGGGGAACACACAATAATGTAAAAGATATGAAAAACAAAAGTAAATAAATATTTATTTTTAAAAAAAAGTTTATGAACTGACATCTCAGTGCAGAGTTAACAAAGAGGTGGGACGTAAACCAGGAAAAAAATAGCACCACAGGTGCCAAAGAAAGAGAAAAATCTTAATTTTTTTTTAAAGAAAATTTATCATTTTCAACACACATTCACTCAGCAAGTAAACAATCTATCAATACAAAGTACTGGAAACTCTATATGATAAAGGTTCAGTAGTAAACAAAATGCAATCTATGAATTGTACAAGCTTACCAGTGAATGTTACAGCAAAATCAAGTAATATTAAAGGAAAAAACCCTAAATATTGTCCTTTGGTTTAGCTTTTAAAAGATTACAGATAACCTAGAGACATGAGCTCATGCACAAAGGAGCTCAAGACTACACACGCTGGGCTGACTAATGCTTGAAAAGTAAGTAGGAATAGGGAAAAACAATAGGTATGAGCTTCTTGTCAAGAACTTCAGCTAGGGACAGGCCAAAAACAATGCAGCAGCAAGAGGACATTAAATGAGTGATTTCCAAATATGTATTATGATGCCACAGGAAGAGACATGTGAATGCCAAGGACATACAACAGAAACACTGACACAGACCGGTACATATAAGAGAGATAAACACTGTAAAATTATTCCATATATATTTCAAGAGACAAAGGGCTAAATTATTAAACTTACAGTCCAATGTTATTAACTTTGATTATTAATAATGAGTCTCCTACTACAATTTGGTTTAAGTCAAATTAAAAATTAGAAGGCAATCTTGAGGCCAAAGAACTTCAATCACCCTCTCAGGAAAAAGGACAATGTATGGGATACCACGATGTAGCTGATATTAAATACATGCATGGGAGTAACCGCCTGTTAAAAGGAGATGCATGTGGTATTTCAGAACTGGTTTACTGGCCCCTTAAAAAGATGTTGGGAGAGTTAAAAAAGAGAGGGGGAGGTTTGTTTGAGAGTAGAGAGACATGTGATAGAAGCACGTTAAGTATCCCACAGACAAGTAGTTATTGGAAAAAATAGCATGATTTAAGTAAGTCTAGCTGACATAAATCTGTATCCATTTTATTATTCCAGCAAATAATTTCAGTATAAAATATTTGAATATAGAATATATAAACTACATACATACAATAATAAGAAGCTCTTTTGGAGCATACAGAGAAGCAAGATGGCAATGAGAATTCAGTGTACAAGCAAACAAAGTTGATCCACAATAGCATTTAAAATTATCTTTTTTGCAGTAGCGAATTATAACAAAGACTGGAAATTTTACGTGACTTTAACAACCATATTCAACTATAAGAATTCATAAATATTTAAGGGGACAGAAACAGACTCATCTTATCTGGATGGTTGAGCAACAGCTACCAGATACGCACAAATTAATTAATTGCGGAAGAAAAGCATGACAACAATTCCACCACCTTTTACCAACATACCACCTATCTGTTCTAAAAAGTCTTCCAGGGACCACCTCCCCGGCCCCAGGTGGTCAGGGGTTAAAGACTCAGTGCTATCAAGTTACAGTCAGATACCCCAGGCCTGGGAGCTAACCCACAAGGCTCAACAGACCTCTCCTGTTTTGCCTGCTGCTCCCCTCAGCTGTATATTTCAATAAATTTGCCTGTTCTGCTCCCCATTCTGACTCTGGTGAATCCTCTTACACCCCGCATCTCTGGCCTTCACCCCAGTTTTTCTATGCATAAATAAAAATCTTTAATAAATAAACTCCTTAAAAAAGTCTTTCAAAATAACTTGTTTTTAATATGCCATCAAAAATTTTTTAAACTAAAATCCTCTGGTAGACTCTTACTTCAAGACACATATTAAAATAGGAAAATGAGGAAATAATGAATTACATTTTCTTTTAAGACAAAAGTGCTTCTATATTACTGATTTGGCAAAACTGCAGAGATGGATTTATTTTCTACCCTTTCCGCCTCCTTTCCCCTGCCCCTCAACTTGTATACAAGCCTAGTGTCATTCAGCTATGACTCTCCAGTAGGTAGACAGCACTTGGGAAATAAGGTCACAAAGTTGCTACAGGAACTCCAATCATCAGTCAAGTTTATAGGACTTCCTCCTCCACATCCACATGACCCTTCCTGTACACTGTCCAACAGGCAAGATAAGGGAAAGGTCAATAGGGCCTTCTATAAAAGTTACAAAAATATTTGACCCAAATTGCTATGAACGTGGGAAAACTCAGACACTCAATCTTTTATAGTCAACATAGTAATCAATGACTTGATAAATATTTATTCAGATGCTTCTTTGTACACACAGAATTTTTCTTTTTTTTTTTTTTTTTTTTTAGCTTTGGGCCAACCATGGCCCAAAGCATGCATGTTAACTTACAATTTAAAAGCAATTCTCGAAGCTGTTACCAAACAATTATGATCTTTGCAATGCTAGTAAAGAAGTTTTTAGAAACAGTTATGCATTTTTCATTCATAGTAGCTAACGAGAAACACATGAGCCAAACACATTGCGGGGATCATTTCAATGGTGTGTAACTTGAGAGGTATGCTAGAAAGCATTTGGCTCCACTAAAGAAGGAGTCCACGTTTTTCTTTCTTGTAAGTAAAATGCAAAGGCAGTGTTGCTTCATATTGCAGTTTTCAAGTTACCTACTTTCCAAATTCAACATAAGGGAATTTCTAAAGATTTAACACTTTATAACCAGCCTGAAGTCTTTAGCATGACTTCATTTTATGAATGGCTTCTTCGTGCCTCAAAGTTTTCAGGAAAAAAAAATTAGTGTCTATAAAAATAAGACAACCATACTTGTCTGATCTGATCTTAAATTCACCTCAATAACTGAAAGTCTTTCAGATGGAGTACCAGTTCACTATCATTTTTGCCAAAGCTGTTCATAAATAACAAATGTTCCTTTCTGGAAACATTGTAAAATGACAAATTTGGAAAGAATTATTTTATAAATCCATAATATCAGTCAGTACACACAGAATAATATATTACAAGATGTAAATGTCCTGTCTTAGAAACTGAACAAAGAGAAAGGAGAGAGAAAAGGAGGTAAGGAGATGTCATAAAAGCCTTTACTGCCCACTTTCTTTTTTAACCATTTCCTATAATTTGGTGCTTTTTAAGTTTTTATGCTTCTTTTGTTTTAGGCTGTTTACACTTAGTCTCTCAGTAAAGACTTAAACCTTATCTGTCTTATCTGTATCTTCATTATTTAGTAATCTGTCCAGCACCTAATACAGTATTTCTTTATTCAGATAAATTTCACAAACTAAAACAAAATTATTGTCTATTAAGTAAGCTCATTATCTGTTGAAAAAGTGTAAGCACAACCTGGCTATGTATCGAAAAAATTAGGTAGGGCTGAATTAAGCCAATGGGCTTGCTAATGTTTTAGTCAAGTTCCTAATGTTACATAACTACCTCACATATGCCTATCACAAGAAGAATCTGTAGAGAAAGTGAAAAGACTCAAAGAAGATGTAACACCATTACCACAAACAAAACTCACCCTCCCCTACACAGGGCAGTTCATATGCATTTTATTGTATACAATATGCATTTGTGTGTCCACTACTCTTCAATAATTTTTCTCTTAAAAGAAATTTTAATTTTTTTAAGTCTTTTTTTTTAAGATTTATTTATTTATGCATACAAGCTGGGGTACAGGCCAGAGGCGTGGGGTGGCGAGAGGATTCACCAGAGACAGAGTAGGGAGCAGAACAGGCAGATTAAGGGAAATACATTGCTAGGGGAGCAGGGGGCGAGGCAGAAGAGGTCTGCGGCACCACGTGGGAATCTCCCTGGCAGGGCATCAAACTCGCGTTGCCCTTGCCGCTGCCAACAGCTCCACAGCGCAGCGCTTAGCCACTGCACCACCAGGGAGGCCTTCTTAAAAGAAATTTTATCCCAGGATTATCCAAGTGTCAGCTGTGGCTGACACCTATAACAAAAACTTAGTCAGAATAATTAATGAGAGGAGAAAACGTAAATGATCACAGCTACATAATTTTTAAAAGTTCTTTTCATTTTTTTATCAGATACTACTACTAGTTTACTAATCATTTTACCCCTTCACCATATAAATACTGTAGAAAAACCTAAGTGTAACACGAAATATAACTGGTAGTCAATGGGTCAAATTATTACATATTATGGTTCTTCTATTCAGTAATAGAAGAGCTACAATGGTAGCTCCCAAAACCATAATTTAAATATTCCATTAACTTCCTGGAAGAGAGAGAAATTGCTATAAGTAGGAGACACAGGTAAAGGGGGAAGCTTAGGCGGTAAGATGAAGAATTTTATTCCTGTTTAAAACCCTTCAGGTCAGAGTATCCTGCATTAAAAAATTTGTATGACGACTGTACTTAACACATATTTGAAATGAAATTCTAATACTCCCTTCAGTGTGTTGAGGGGCTTCAAAAAAAAAAAAAGGTCAGTGGCATATATTCTGATAGACAAAACCATGGAGGGTCTTTTCTAATTAGTACAAAAACTGAGTAGTGTTAAGAGGCATTCCAATTAAAGCTAGTCACTGTTAATGTATTTACTCTGGACAAGGTTTCATTATCTTAATGAGACTTTACTACTTTCAAAATAATTTACTTACTCTCCCCCACCCCCAAAAATAATGTAGGTGATGAGGACTTCAATCAGCCCTTTGTTTCAAATCCTCTCGCAGCCTAAACGTACCTTTCTGTCATAACCACCATGAATATCTTCTTTATTCAGATTCCACTCTCTATAACTGGGATCTCACCAGGCAGTGAGAAAAAATTAGAACAGTAACTGGAAAGATAGCAAAGGTATGAAGGAAGCATTTTTCAAGGCGTCATCTAGAAACTGAAAAAAGCTGTCAGACATGGGGACGAGAGCCAGGGTACAGCAGGGAGGAGGAAAGCAGGATGATGAAGGCGTGAGGAGGCAAACCAACATTGAACATTTGTCTGTATCAAGATTTTTATAAGACTCCTTACTTCAGGAGTACATGGAGGGCAGCGAGTCTTAGATGAAGTTTCAAAATATGAACAATGGCCCAGCAGAATGGATGGTGTGGTAAATGGTGCTAAAACTTTGTTTCAATAATTTGGATAAGAAAAATGAAAACAACAAAAAGATGATGCTTTAAACACTTGTCCTATAGTTCTGCAAGGAAAATACACTAATACACAAAGAATACAGAACTCATTAATCTTAAATTTAAATGAAGTTGTCATCTTTTTCACTATTTTTTACAGACCTGTTCAGGCTGGGCTGCAGTGGATTATTCATTTTTAAAAAAAGACATGCTAAGGCTTTAAGCAAATCTGTGAACTAATACACATTAAAACTCCAGAGGTGATTTTCCTCAACAATTAAAAAATGTCCTCTTCAATACACATTCACCAGGCATACATATTAGTTCCATACCATTACATGAGTATCGCATGAATAATGCTACACAAGATTTTGCCTAATGGCTAGATTTTTATCACTGAGAGAAACCCATTGCTTTTAAATTATTCAGAACTTTAAAAGGTCCCACAAGAATTAAATAAAATAACCTCCAACAAAATCAATGTTTTTCTCAATTAAAATGATCTTGAGATGTAAAAATAACACTAATTTGTAGCACATCGTACTGAAAATAGGCCAGACATCAGAATTTCTAACAGACAAACACACTAAATAAAGACAACTCAACCTAAAGACAGAGTTTTTAACCAATGTTTCTAGATTTAATTGTATTACTGTAAATCTCAATATATAGTTGGTCTAAAATAGTTGAAGATACACTACAAAGAAAAATAGCAATTACAAACACACAAACACACACAAATGAGAGGAACATACTCTTATGGGGAGAAAAAGTCTACACTAGATATGAGTTTTCTATTTTCTTCCACATAAGAGTAAATTAAATGTATCTTCTCTATCACAAGAATGTCTTTCTTCAAAGTTAAAAGTCAACGTACTAAACCCATCTTACCATATGTCTATGTCTAAAATTATCATTAACATCAAAGATCAAAATTTTTGTATATCATTAAATAAGTTGCAGCAGTCCTGCCTCGCCCGCTGCTCCCTTCAGCAGTGTATTTCCATCCATCTGCCTGTTCTGCTCCCCACTCTGTCTCTGGTGAACCCTCTCACCGCCCCACGTCTCTGGCCTGCACCCCAGCTTGTATGCATAAATAAATAAATCTTTAAAAAAAACAACTTTTCAAATGTAAAACCCAGACCTTATTAAATTTTTGTATATTATTAAGTTGTATTCAGGGTCATTTCAAAAACAACAAATTCCATACATCCTTACTTTGCAAATTTGTTTTGCCAATCTAGATTTTTAAACACATTATTGTCTAATAAAAAATATTATAAATATAGTATTTATAATACAAATATTAGAATTGGCAGACAAAATATAGCTTAATGATCACACACACATTTCAGACACTGGAAACATACTATTGTTGCATTAGACCAGTAAGTATATCAATAACATTCATGCATTTCTAAAATAATTTTCTAAAGGCACTAGTAAAAATTTTTCTAATATTTATATCACCAGTGTTCAATAAAAGACCTTAAAAATGTTTTCCCTTTCTTTAAACATAAATTCCTCTTTCTTTTACCATTTTTAAGTATTTCCTCACTTCTTTCCTTTTTTCCTTTTCAGCTTATGTTAAAAACTTTTCAGGGCCTCCCTGGTGAAGCAGAGATTCCCACATGGCGTGGCAGACCTCTCCTGCCTCCCCCACTGCTCCCCTCAGCAGTGTATTTCCGTCAATCTGCCAGTGCTGCTCCCCACTCTGTCTCTGGTGAATCCCCTGGCCACCCACACCTCTGGCCTGTACCCCAGCTTGTATGCATAAATAAATAAATCTTTACCAAAAAAAAAAAACTTTCAAACGTAAAACCCAGGCCTCTTATTAAATCATTCACCTAAATTATTTTGGCACATTTCTAAGTATTACATTTTGGGGTCTGTTCAAAAACTGCTCATGGGCCTCCCTGGTGGCTCAGCAGTTGAGCGCTGCGCTGTGGAGCTGTCGGCAGCAAAGCAACGACGCGAGTTCGAGGCCCGGCCACAGAGAATCCCACATGACGCGGCAGACCTCTTCTGCCTCGCGCGCTGCTCCCCTCAGCAGTGGATTTCAGTCGATCTGCCTGTTCTGCTCCTCACTCTGTCTCTGGTGAACCCTCTCGCCGCCCCACACCTCTGGCCTGTACCCCAGCTTGTATGCATAAATAAATCTTTAAAAAAAAAAAACTGCTCATGGTTCCCAGAATTCTGGATACACTTCAGTAAGACCAGACACAGTCTTTGTGGGATATTATATTCTCATACTGCTATGTTACCAAAAGTAAGAATGGTTGAAGACAGGACTTATGATTTCACCCCAAAACACACAAGCCCTCTGTCTTATTAAATTCATTAGAATACCACAAGACTGAAAAAGAACACAAGAATGTATCTACTACATAAAGGACTACATTTAGACAGTCCTATGAATACAAGAGGAGATTCATGCAGTTCTTGAAACAGGTTTGTTTTCTTTACTATCTCCTACCACAATGTAATGAATACTCTATTGTGTTGTTACTTATAAAAATGAAAAACAGTTATTCAGTTCGAATAATCCTCGAGGCTCTGTGTGATGAATGTCCCACCATTTCCAGCAGCCCACCCATTCCACACATGTCGAACTATTCATCTCTCTGCGTGGACTGCCCTAAAATTCCACCTCATACTTGTCATCAAAATTCGTGCAATAAAACTCAAAGATTGTGTCCTGCAGTGAAGACTTTTATTTAAAAAAAAAAAATTTATTTATGCATACAAGTTGGGGTACAGGCCAGAGGTGTGGGGCGGCAAGAAGGTTCACCAGAGACAGAGTGGGGAGCAGAACAGGCAGACTGACTGAAGTACTGCTGAGGGGAGCAGCGGGCGAGGCAGGACAGGTCTGCTGCGCCATGTGAGAATCTCCCAGGCCGGGAGTCCAACTCGCGGACAGCTGCACAGTTCGGCACCTAACCGCTGCGCCACCCGGGAGGCCTGCATTGAAGACTTTTCTAGCTCCCTCAGCAACAGCAAGGCTCTCCCTTCTATGTGGTGGGATGTAAATATATTTTTTCACTTAAACTACCAGCAACTGTATCAAGGAGGTACTATTATCATTTCACTTCAAAGATAAGAAAACTAGAGCGGATAAGGTACTTCTGTGAGGAAATACCCCCTTCTAAACATTCCAAACATACTTCTGGATGAACTCTGACAGTAAGTGCTAATTTCATTTAAACAAAAATGGTTTTGTGTGTGGAGCAGGTGATGTGCTGTGCTTAAAAAATAATTGAGACCTCTTCCTATCCTCAAGAAACGTACGATTCAGTGGGGGAGAGAAACAACCAAATAACTAGCTAATCCTACCATTATTTGTTATTTCTCCTAATCCGCCCCACCTTGGCCAATTTCCTCTCTTTTAAGGAACTGCACCCTTTATAAACATGTTCTTATACCTCAAATCTCTGGATCAGTGGGATGTACATCAATGAATAGAAAAATCAAAAGGCTAAAAGAGTCTCCTTGAATCTCAAAAACACACTCTTTTGAGCCCTTCTTAGCTCAGTAGTCACCTACGCAGTACGCAGTGTTAAAGGGAAGACTGAAATCAAGGAGAACCAGGTAATATTGAGGCCCCACTTTATAATGAGACAGAGGAGCCAACCAGAAAGAACATGGATTCTGGAGGCTGAAAGATCACAGTTCCCATCCCCATTCTGTCCCACTGAAGGACAGAAAAGACACTTTGTATTTGTGAGCCTATTTCTTACCTGTTAATATGCAGATAAGGAGATCTGCCCTAAAGAGCTCTTCTATGAGTTAAAAAATAGAATGTAGATAACATCTGCTGCAACAAAGGTCTGAGTTTTATTATGTTTTTATCTCTCTGCAGGCTTCTTACTGTAGAATAACAATATAAATACTTCAGTCCCAATGTTAATAATGCAAACTGTCTACCAAAGAAAGTCATCTGAAAAATGCCACCTGTGGCAAGAGGAGCAATACAGCATAATATCACCTGCCTCTTCTCAGTCTACACTTTGCAAATCCCTGATTTCAGACCCTCTCTGTGCAAGTATGTCTGTCCTAATTACAACCTATGTTTGGATCTGAAAAAACAGATGTCACTCTCTATTAACAATTCCCTTTTCCGAAAGTTTTCAAGTTCCATGTTCACTGCATGAGTTAAGTACAATGTCCAGAAACTACTCTCAGCACAGACTATGTAATAACACATTTTAGTTCCTTAGTCATTTCTCAACTAATTCTTCTCAATAATTTTGTAAAATCAAATAAAAATTACTTTTCCATCTCTGAGGATAAGGAGAAAAGGGCACCATTGTGCACTGTCGATGAAAATGTAAATTGGTTGAGCCACTGCGGAAAACAATATGGAGGTTCCTCAAAAAGTTAAAAACAACTACCACATGAGACAGCAATCTACTTCCAGGTATTTAGCTAAAGAAATCAAAAACACCTGCATCTGCACCCCCATTTTCACTGCAGCGTTAAAAAGCGTTATTTACAAGCCAAGACACAGAATTAAATTAAGGGAGCATCAATGGATGAATGAATAGAGAAAATCACTCACACACACACACACACACACACACACACACACACACACACACACACGGAGGGGTGTATTATTTGGCCATAAAAAAGAAATTTGACAAACATGGATGGACCTGGAGGGCATTATGCTAAATGAAATACACCTGTGAAAGACAGACACTGGTATATCTCTTACAGATGGTATCTAAACAACAAGAAACCCCTGGACCTCCCTGGTGGCTCAACGGGTTAACCACGGTGCTGTCTCGGCAACTGTGGCGCAAGTTCAATGCCCAGCCGGGGAGATTCCCACATGGCGCAGCAGACCTCTCCTGCCTTGCCCGCCGCTCCCCTCAGCAGTGTATTTCAGTCAATCTGCCTGTTCTGCTCCCCACTCTGTCTCTGGTGACCCCTCTCACTGCCCCACACCTCTGGCCTGCACCCCAGCTTATATGCAAAAAACAAATAAATCTTAAAAAAAAAAAACCCAAAGACAAACAACAAGAGCAAAAACTATGTTTTAAAAAAATAAGCAAAATGCAGTAAGGAGACAAATTCAGAAAATGTTTCTGAAGCTCTTTTATTAAGAATAACAAAAAAAACAAAATTTTAACTTTAAACGATAAAAATAGGTCACAGGAGAAATTTCTCATTACTCTTCTTTTCACTTTCTTCATGAATTCACCACAGATTGTGAACTCCACCGGGGCCAGAAACAAATAAAGGATCCATTTGAGAATGAATTCAACTATATAGATGCCTCCTAGGATCTTTTTCTGGTTCTCTTCAGCTTTTATGAGACTTGGGTGGATGAGTCCCAAGCATTCTTTATAACCCTTGTCAGTTCTGACTCAGAAGTTCAGAAGTGAAGAAATTCCTAAATCTTCTGGAGCTCACAAGCTTTGATGATTGCACTGGTTCTAGGGATGACTAGCAGACAAGATCACCTAGGAAACTGACTCAGTTGGGGTTCCTCGGTAAATAAAGTCCAATCCAGAAAAATGGATGGCTCTGGATTTGACCCAATCTCCTTGATTCTTCAGGAATTCTCTAGACTACCGGTCTCAGAGGTCATTATGTCTCCTTTTGTTCATGACATAATGTTTTACTACCAATATCCTACACAGTTTTCAATTCATGGTAGATAATTCAAATATTCACCAAGTAAATGCAGAATGATCTAAGTAAGGGTGACTAAGGGTCACTCAGAATTTCCCCAGGATGTAGTATTATTGGAAGCATATTGCTCTGAGACCAGATTTCTGGGTGGGAGTAAGCCAGCCCCAACTTTGTAATTAGTTAGATGGTTGGTTCCACTTATGTGACTCGGATCTCTTTGCAATATCATTTATTTTGTAAAAATACATAGTTGTAATAACAGTTATTCTATTAATGGACAGAATCATGAGACTCAACCCTTGAAAGCAAATTTTTTAAACTATCAGACACAGTGTCAAATCACTGTTATTTACATCTCTTAAAAAAATTTCAAAACACTTTCCTTTAGATCTTGAACCTAATTTACAATCTTCTTGACTTAAAGATCACATTTGCGTGGTACTAGAATAAATGAAAGTCCCTAGGTCAAAAAGGTGAATCTACACATAGGCCCAATACCTTTCATAAACATTAACTCAACATGGATCATAAACCAAAATGTAAAATGTAAAAATTATAAAATTTCTAGAAAGAAGTAACAGGAGAAAATATAGGTGGCCTTGCATTTTTAAATATGACACCAAAAGCTTAGCCAAGAAATTGATATCTGACCTTCACGAAAATTAAAAACATTTGTTCTGAAGACACTAGTGAAAAAATAAAGACAAGCCAGATTGGAAGAAAATATCTGCAAAACATTCAAACGATAAAGTGCTGTATCAAAAAGATATAAAGAAACCTTAATAGTCAACAAAACTGACAACCCTATTTAAAAATGGGCAAAAGATCAGAACAGACATATTCCCAAAGGAAACATAAAGATGTAAAGTAGCATATGAAAAGATCCTTGACATCAAATGTTATTAGAGAATGGCAAATGAAAGCAACAATGAGATATAACTATTAAAATGGACAAAATAAAAATAAAGACAATATCAAATGCTGACAAGAATGAGGAACTGCAAGAACTTACATTCATTATTAGTGGCAATGCAAAATGGTACAGTCACTCCGGAAAACAATTTGGTGAGATCTTACAATGCTAACCATAATCTTAACATATTATCAAGCAATTCTGTTCACAGATATTGATTTGAAAATACCTACATAAAACTTGCTTATAATATTCATAGCAGTTTTTTAGATATAGTTGCCAAAACTATAAGCAACCAAGATATCCCTCAACAGATGAATACACAAACTGTGATACACACATACAATGCAATATTAAATGATGAGAAGAAATTAAGTATGAACCCACAAAAAGAACCTTGAACACATTTGCTAAGTTTAAAAAAAAAAAAAAAGCCAGCATAACATGCATTCAATAATGTAACACCCGGAAAAGGAAAAATTATACAGACAGTAACAAAAAAAAAAAAAAAAAAGTAGTGTTTGCCAGGGGAAAAGTGTTAAGGGGTAACAGGCACAGCACAGGGGAGTTTTACTGTGCTGAAGTTATTATTTTGATACTGTTAAGATGGATACATGAAAATATGCATTTGTTTAAACCCACAGAAATTTACAAGACTGAGAGCGAACCTTAATGTATGCTAACTTTAAAAAACTGATTTTGAAGATCAGGAAATCCCAGAATAGAATGCAGACTGTGCAAAAGGGTCTACTGTATTTCAAATGTGTGCAACAACCTAACTAACAGGACTAGGTGGGAGACAAGTGTAATCTGTAAGACTAAATGCAAAAGGAACTGCACACAAACACTGTACTCTAGTTGATAACATTGCTTCCTTCTCTGTGAAGAGAATGTGACAATTTCAGTACACCTATACAGGTATAATTAAATTGAATGATTAGGTAAATGAATCACACATGGTAGGAGCCAAGTTTCTTCTCACAGTTGGAGTTTACAGTTAAGAAAGAAAAAGCCAGAATGACACAGGTGTATATGGATTAGAGTGAAAGACATCCATATGACTACACGTATATATGTGACTTTTTATGCATACTTCTATTTCCCTCTCTGTCAGATAAGCTGGCCTAGAAGCAATGACATCGCCATAGCAACAAGTACACCCAGCACCCAAATACTGGTTTCTAATATCATTCTTCCCTGACCCCCCCAAAATGAAACAAATCTTTTCTGGCTGCTTCTAGGACTGGGGCCAGGAATGCAAATGCAAGATAAGTCAGGAGCATCTTTTAATGCTAGTAAGGAACTGTTTTTAAAAAAATTCACACTGATGAAGATATGACAAAGGATTACTGATGACATATCAGGACTCAAGTGAGGAGCTCCCCATAGCCAAAGCTAGAACAATAAAATAGTATTGGATTATAACCCAAAGTATAAAACCTAAATCTCTCAGTCCAGAGCAACATAAGTAAATGACTGAGTGAATTAATGGGGGAGAAAAATCTCTCAAGCAGAAAAATTTCAGATAGTTTATGTAGATACTCATCTTCACCTCAAAAAGTATGGAGAGGGCACAGCACCTTCATTCTAACACTAGAGCATAGAATGGGGGAAGAAAAGAGTAACTTTTCAGTACTGAAAACTAACATAATACTACCTCAGATGATCAAGATAAATATTAAGAATCAATCATGTTAATAGTAAGCACCTTTTCCATGATGTGATTAAATGGTGCTTTATCCGTGATCTTCCTCCCCAAAACCCATAACCACAATCTAGGAAAAACATTAGACTAATCCTAATAGAGGAGGGCTGTCTACAAAATACCAAATCAGTACTCCTCAGAACTGTCAAGATCATAAAAAAAGAAAAAATGTAACAAGTTGTCACAGCTAGTAGGTGCCTACAGGGACACGACAACTAAATATAATCTTGTATTCTAGATGGTAAGATCTCAGAATAGAAAAAGGACATTACTAAAAACTAAGGAAATCTGAAAAAAAAGTATCAACTTTACTTAATAATAATATACCAAGTTCACTAATTGTAACATAATAATATGAGGGGAAATTGAGTATGGGATATTTGAGAAGTTACTGAACTATCTTTACATCTTTTCCTTAACTCTAAAGCTGACTTTTTTTAAAAAATTAAAATCCCATTTAATGACCTAACTAGAAGACACTGAACTTAAAATGTTTGTAACTATTCTGTTACAGAATTTTTCTTAAAAAAATATTTTCAATCACTAACAGCTGCGAACTATTTCATGCAGAATTCCCACCAGGGATGTGCTATAGCTACATACTTGAACTGAAATTCCACTCTTTCCCCTTACATTGCAAATGTTTAAAATTTTGTAACCCGTCATTAACCCATATTTTGTGATGATCCAAACAACTAGCAAGTATGCTTAATACAAATCAGCTTGGCTAACCTAAATGTTCCGTGAATCAAATCACTACTTAATTACTCAGCCAGCAAAGTTGTAAGCATCTCAAGAGAGAATGTGAGGAAAATTCTTTTATGCTAGATACTAAGTTTTCTTACACAAAACATGGTTCTACTGCAGAATTAAAATAGGTAAATGAAAAAAACAGGAGCCAGGAAAAATAATTAAAATTAATGGGTGAACATGTGTATATTAAGTGTAAGAATGGAAAGAACTAGAATAGGAAATGTATTGAAAACACAGAAAGCAGAGAGTAGCAAGCCTATGTCATACCACAGAAAAGATGGATAATTGAAAAGTATCAGGATAAATAATAAATTCAAAGTAGGAAAAAAAAATCAAAATGAAATCTTTACACTTGATCAGAAATGACATTAGATTCTTAGTCGGGAACAAACAAGAATACGCCACTTTGAAGAAACATCACTCTAAACACACCTTAAAGTAGCCCCCTCTAATAGTTAAAAGCTAAAAATTACTTTATTATGATATTCAACCACACTGAAAAGTGCGAGGGGAAAAAATGGCAAAGAGAATGCACAAAGTGAACATGTGTTATCTCAGAATAGTGGAATTAAAAGCAAGGTTTTTTTTCTCCCCTAAATGTGAAATGAATGACTTGTAAAAGTTTAGAGCCTTCACCCAGGTATTCTGCACTACAGGCATTCCATAAAATGTTACTACACTTGTGATGCATCTACTCCACCCTTTATGTGGTAAGCATAAAGTGCATTAATTTTCAAATTGGAAGTAAAGCTGTGAATCCATGACCTAAAATTTTCCACACTAGCAACTTAAGAAGTACAGCAATAGTGTATGTCCAGAAAACTCCAGTCCAAATAAAAAATCTATACTAAGGATGACCGTGACTTTAATTTCAGTAGATCACATCATCTAAATCACCAGTACAGTTTCCAAAACCTAGGTCGCTGTAGAAGAAAGGTACCGTTTCAAAGGAAACTTAGAAGCAATACACAATACAGTTACTTTGTTGCTTTACACATACACATAAAGAAGCCTTCTCTGGGAACCCTAATGCTCCATTCACTGAAATGTAACAAAATCAAAAACTATTCTGAAACCAAGTTTTATCCTGCCTCTTAAGACAGCAGCTATTCCTATCATGAGGTAAGTATTGAAATTTTTAAAACAATAATACATTTCCTTGAACTTTATTTTGTAAAGGAAGATTCCAACTCCTAATACTGTAGGGCTCGAGATGGCAACGGATTTCCAATCCACAACGTCTTACCCACAGCGAGATTCCAGTAGCGCTGTGGCAAGGATTCGAGAAGCAATGCAAAGCCAGAACAATCGCTGCAAAGACTTTCCATACAGGTAGTTCTTGAAAGGAAAGTAAAAAGAGCGAGCAGCAGAGGAAAAAGAGGCTTGATAGGTGGGTGGGGACATCCACTCAAAACATTAGCTACCAAAGACATCAGAAAGGCCTCTTCTCAAAAGTAAAATGGCAAGTGGAGCAAGTTATACACAAGGCAACAGGAATTAGGAACGACAACTAGGGAAAAAAAACCAAAAAAACAATAAGCTTTCTTAATTAGAGGGGGCAAGCGACAGCGGGACCTTGTGTCTGAGGGTCACTCTGAAAAGATCCCCTACTTGGGGATAGAGAGGGTAGTTCTCAAAACCCCAAATGTAAGAAAACAAGCCGTGAGAACACCCGTTGTGTAGTCGCCCCACAGACCAGATAAGCGCAGGTGTATCTGCAGAAGCTCAGGTTACCAGGAAATATTCCAGAGCCGCTGAATCTCCCCTGCCCACCCTTCCCCGGGCCCCGGGAGCGGCGTGCTGGCGGGGCCCAAAGGTGGGCACGGGCTCCCGGGCGCACCAGAACCCGCACGAGGACGCGCCGGGGCGCAGCGCCCTGCACACCTGGCTCCCAACACCAGTTGAAAGCAATCAAAGTGGATGAAGGCGGACGCGGCGCCTGGCACCGCTCCATCCAAACACACAAAGGCGGATTTTTAAAACCAGGGAGAGTTCGAGGCAACCGAGCCCCGGCAGGCGCCCCGCGCGAGGGCATCTTACCTCGGATCCGCCCCCGGGGCCGTAGCTTTCCCCGGAGGCGCTCGGAGTCCGGTCGAGGCGGGAGACTTACGGGCGAGAGGTCCCGCCCGGGACCGCGCCCTCCTCCTCCGCTAGCCTCCGAGCCGCTGCCGGCGCCTAGCTGAGCAGGAGCGATCTCCCGGGCGAGCCCCGCGCCGGTCTCGCGCCGGGCGACACCGCCTCGCCTGCTGCCGCCACCGCAGGAGTCTGGAGCCGCGCGCCCGCTCGCCCGCTCGCCGCCAAAGCCAGCCGCGCGCCGCGCATGCCCAGTGCCCGGGGAGGGCGAGCGAGCGAGCGAGCGAGCGCGCGTCGCGCGCCCAAGGTCTGACTCCGCGCTCCGGGTCTTGCCGGCAGCCGAGCCGCTGAGTAGCCGGTCGACCCCAGCGCCGCCGAGGCCCACGGGCGGGCTCGAGCTGGTGGGCGGGAGAGAACGGGAGGGGGCGGGAGGACCGAGGCAGGGCGTCGCGCCAAGATATCGAGGCGGCGATCAAAGTCGGCCCAAGGTTTGCAGAAGTGCCCTAGCAAGACAGACTCGCCGCTGGGAGATGGGGCAGGGGAGGGGATGGAAGAGCTTCGCCCCGGGCCGGGGTTGATGCCGCGTGCTCAGGGAGCGCTCCAGATACAGCGCCATGAGTCCCGGTGCACAACTCATGGTCGCTACGCTGCAGCCTGGCTGCTGGCCACACTCAACGACTGGTCTTCCTTCTCAGGCCTTCCCACCTACCCCCTCAAGCACACATGCCACACACACACACACACACACACACACACTTTTTACGTTTTCTTAGTTTTGTGTCCTCATCTCCTGCCAGTAAACAGGTGGCCCCCAAAGGCCTCCACTCAGTGCCTGGATGGCTCCAAACTACTAGTCCCTAGCTTCAGCGAGCAAGCCCAGACCTGTTTCACAGGCCTGCCTTGGTTCCCATTTTTCATGTAGCTCTTGCCAAGAGTCTGATGTGGTCTGAGGTAGTGGAGGCTTCTCTCAGTGCCTCTCGAAAGGTAACCAACCCTCATAACCTTTGCCTTGTCCCTGAGCAACCACTAAGTGAGGAGTCCGTCATATTTATTTTCTTACTCTTAAAACAACTCATTTGTCATAGCTGTGCACCCTCATGTTCTAATTCTTTAAAGTCAATTGGTGTCCAGAAGTCGACCAAAGACTATAAAGTAGACTTGGTTAAAGTTGATTGTTCGAGTTTATTTTTGTGAAGTAAGGAAAAAGATAACAGGCACAAGAAATTTCCAACATGGAAATTAAAACTATTATGCTAAAAGTTGGAAAAGATCTTAATGCAGAGGAATCCTCTCTCTGCACTATTTTCACCAGACCACTATCCATTTGAGATTTTCCAGTGTTGGAAAATCTCTTTATCTAGCAATATTGTGTATAATCACATAATATTGAATATTTATTGAATATTTGCTTATGCTACAAACTAAGCAATTTGTATTTATTATCTATAGTTCTTAAAATGAGATAAAGCTTATTATAGCTATTTAGCACATTAGGAAAATGAAGCTCAGGTCTTTCATTCCTTTTGCCAAAGTTGATGCTGATGCCAGAAGTAAAATCTGATCTGCTTAACTCTAAAGCCTGTATTCTTTGGTTTGTGAACATCAAATCAACTTCCCTTACACAAGTGGTACTGGGTCTGTCCCCAGAACTGCACACAATTAATCACATTATTTATAGACACCGAAAGCCTTGAAGTAATTGAAGTAAACTATTAAGTAGCAACAAGATCTTCTAACGTCTTTAAATTCTCTAGTTCTTCTCACCGTTCCTCAAATAGCATGGTAAGTCCACACAACTACACCCATTCCCTGCTTTGACTTTTCATTCTGTTCCCCAAGTTGTGCACGCAGAAGAGAACAAAACATTCAAATGCAGTACTAAGATTTGAGGCAGGAGGTGTGTAGGGTAAGTGAAGTTATTCAGGCTATTTTGTACCCTCCCGCTGCTAGCGTGGATACCACAGGGGTCAAGAGGCATATGGGTACAGTGCACTCACACCTATAATTATGGACACCTGGATCCAGAGAGCAAGAGCATGTGAATGTGTGAATACTCACACCTGTGCGTAGAGTGACAGGGATAAAGGCAACCATGGCAGCACTGTGAGGAGGACCACTGAGGCATGACCACAAAACAGTATAAGAATGACAGCACCAGAGAGAGGCCAGAGAAAGAGCAAAGATTCCCAGGGGCCTGGGAGGCTTGGTTGCCTCCAGGCCCTCCGGCCTCACCAGCCTCCCACCTGGCTGCCCTTTGCCTGGTTTGCCCCTCAACAAGGTGATGAACAGTCCTTTTGATCCAAGCATACGCTGCTAAGAAATTTGGAATACCAAATCTATACAAGGTTTTTCTCTTGGCAACTAAATTACCTAGAGTGAACTAAAACATCCAAATCTATTTCACTTGGATTACAAATAAACCACATCTTTTGTCTCACATTGTCTATACTTATATGTTTAAATCTATTTTTTTTATTTTATTCTTATTAAAGTTCATCTTGTCTATTTTAGTAAAAGATTAAAGATTTATATGATCTGAAGAGAGATGAGAGTATAATCATCTTGTTCGTTTTAGGACATAATTTCGGATTTTAAAAAATATTAGTAATTACTTCTGATTTATAACATCTGTAAATTTAATGAACATTCTGCCTTTGTTTCCACCAAGTATAAAACAGTAACACAAAACAGACTTATAAAAGAGCCTTCCAACCCATATCAGAAATGATCTCCATTTATCAATCATTTATTAAATAACACTTTTCAAGATCAAGCATTAATTCAACGCAACTATACTCTAAGGATTTCACGAAAGGTTTTCTAGGTGGTACACTGAAATGAAAATAAACTGTCTATCATCTCTAAATCTACCAACCCAAATAACTATTTAAGGTAGTGCTGGTCAAGAAGATTATTTTCAAATTAACCCCGTCCAATTTCCATGATCCCCACTACCTTTTCTAAGTGTTGGAGCGACTGTTAACAATATACATTATATTTAGCTAAGAATTGAAGTATTATTTTTACATTGCCACCATAAACACGTTTTTCCCTTTTTGTAAATTTCATTTGCTAATGTTAGTACATGGGATAAAAATGATCTAAGGAAGAATGAACATAGTTAGATGAAATGAATGGTGGCATCCAAAATGTAGAGTGAAATAGCACAACTTGAAGAACAGTCTACAGCAGGTATAAAAGCAAGATCCAGAAAAATCTGAAAAAAACTATAATGATTGGATGTTATCTGAAGAATAAGAGCAATTGTGAGTTAAATGAAAATGAAAACATAATTTATCAAAATTTGTGGGATGCAGTGAAAACAGTACTTAGAGGAAAATTTATAGCGTTGTATGTATACACACACACACACACACACACACACACACACTAAAGAGAGTGATTTAAAAGCAGTAAGTTTCCATCTTAAAGTAGAAAAAGAAGGGCAAAACTAAAGTGTGTAGATAAAAACAGATAATAAGAATTAGAACAGAAATGAGTGAAAATTGGGGAAAAAAAAGCAGTAAGAGATTAATAAAACTGAATGCTGGTTCTTTGAAAAAAAATCAGTAAAATTATTATCTCTAGCCCAACTAAGAAGAAAAAAGAGAGGATGCAGATTACTAATCTCAGAAATGAAAGTGGGGAATCACTACAGAACCTATAAAGATTGAATGAATAATAAAGAATACTATGAACAACTCTATGTCCAAAGAGTTGTTATTCTAGTTGAAATAGACCAATTACTTGAAAGTCCAATTACTTGCAAAAATTACAGGAGAAGAAATAGACTATTTGAGAAGGTTTATCTATTAAATAAGCACAATCAATAATATAATGCCAAAATAGAAAGTGGCAGGTCCAGACAGATTCACTAGTGAATTCTATCAAACATTTAAAGAAGAAATTACGCCAATTCAATATAACCTAATTCAAAGGATAAATGTAGAAACAAAACTTCATCAATTACTTTATGAATTCAGCATTACTCTAATACCAAAACCAAGCAAAAACATTAAAGACATTGCAAAAGAAAAGCACTACAGATCTTTCATGAACATAAAGAGAAAAAATCCTCAATGATTATTAGCATATTGAATACATAAATATATAAAAATAATTAGACATCGTGAGCAAGTGGGATTTAACCCAGCTGTGCAAGGATAGTTCCACATTTGAAAATTAATGTCATCCATCATACCAACAGACTAACAGAGTAAAATCACATGATAATATCAATAGAGAAAAGACATTCACAAAATCCATCCCCAGTAATAATAAAATCACTCAGTAAATTATAAATAGGAGTTCCTCAATTTCATCAAAAACACCTACAAAAAGCTAGAGCTGACATCATACTTAATAGTGAGAAACTCAAATGTCCTCCACTAAGATCAAATGGGAAAGGATGTTCACTTTACCCACCCTTTCTCAACATAATACTGGAAGATCTAATTAAGAAAATAGAGTAAGAATAGGAAATAAAAATACATACCTTTTGGTAAAGAAGAAACACAACTATCTTTTTCACATATGATTATTTAGCAAACCTAAAAGAAATAACTTTTAAAACTCCTCGAACTTTTAAATCATTACATTAAGGTTATAGGCTGTTATTATTATTGTATTATTTTATATGATTACATAGCTAATATACAAAAATCAATGCTTTCCTATACCAGGAGTGAAAACTGGAATTTGAAATTGAAAATGCAATACTATTTATATCAGCAGCCCCAAAAATACTTAGCTATCAATCTCACAAAATAGTAAAGATTTACATTAGGAAAATTATAAAATCGATCAATAAAATCAGAGAACTAAATCAATGGAGAGATATTCCGTGTTTGGAGACAGGAAGATTCAATATTATCAAGATGTCAGTCTGCCCAATGTAGCTAACCGATTCAATGCCATCCCAATCAAAATCCCATTAATTTCTGGATACTGACAAACCGATTCTGAAGTTTTTATGAAGATATAAAAGACAAAAAATAGATAACACACTGATGAAAGAAAATAACAAAATTAAGAGCTTATACTACTTGACTGTAAGACTTACCTATAAAGCTACAGCAACTAAGACAGTGTGATGTTGGCAAAAAAACAGACAAATAGATCAATGGAACAAAATAGTGGTCCCAGAAACAGTCCAATATAAATATTATGCACTGATCTGATCATTAAAAAAGGAGCAAAAGCAAAGCAATGGAATGAAGTAAGTCAATTTAAAGATGGTGCTAGAACAATTGTAGTAGTGTCATGTCCTTAAACATCATGGACTCCTAAGAGAGATATATACAAATCCTCTCTGGAAAAAAAATAAACAACTTCAAGTTTGTGTCCCAGAACTTCCCCTCGTTAGCAACAACCAAATAAGAATTCATAATCAAAGACCGTAAGACAAGAAGAAAACTAGGGCCTCCCTGGTGGCGCAGGGGTTAAAGTCTCAGTGCTATCAATCTATCACCAGCCACTGTGACATGAGATCGATGCCTGGCCAGAGAGTTCACCCACATGGCATAGCAGACTTCTGTCTCACCCGCAGCTCCCCTCAGCAATGTATTTCACATGTCATGCTTCCCATTCTGTCTCTGGTGCATCTTCTCACCCCTTGCACCTCTGGCCTACACCCCAATTCTTCTATGCATAAATAAATAAAAATAAATCTTAAAAAAAAGAAAATTGATCACCATGAGTGAGAGCCAGCAGAATAAACATGCATTAGATCTATAAGCCAAAATGATTATGATATAGCTATTCAGAAAATAATAATAAAAAAAAACCTTAACAACAAACTATCTCAAATGACTTGGTGGTCTTCTATTGGAAAGGAAATATTTAATTGTTGAAATTTGAAACTCAACCGGTTAGAGACAGCTGAAGAGAAAAATGTAAACTATCAATAGATATGAAGAAAATAACCAGAAGGCAACACTGAGGGGGAAATGGCAAAGATTAAGAGATATGGAAAAGGAATGTGAAGCTAAAATATCTATCTAATCAGAATCTCAGAGTGAGAGACTGCAAAGAAGGAGTAGTGAGGTAAGAGATTATAGTCTTTTAAATTACATTGGGTAAAGGCAAATGACAATTACATATTCTCATCACACCCACAAGAAATAAGAACCAGCATACCTCAATACACTTGAAATATTTTTGTGTTGTCTAGCCCCAGGGATGAAACTTTTTCTGGAAAGGGTCAGATAGTAAATATGGTAGTTTTGTAGGTCTAGGGTCTCTGTTCCAACTTCTAACTTCTGCTACTATAGTGTACAAGTAGCCATCCATGATACACTTATTCAACAATCTCTTCTTCCTGCAGAAGCAAGGATAATAGTTAAGCAAATGGTCCTGGTCATATGCCAATAGAACTTTATTTAGCCATACTGAATCTGAATTTTATCTTATTTTCACAAAACTCAAAATATCATTTCTTTCTGTTTTTAGTCATTTAATATGTGACAGTCACTCTTAGTTCACCAGATGTAGAAAACAGGTGGCAGGCTGGGTTTGCTGAACGAAACATTGCAATCTTGACTTACAAGGCAATACATTTAGAAATCAATGGCAGACTAGCTTTTTTTAAGATTTAAATTTAACCTAAAATTCAAAGAACAGTACAATTTCTAAAGATTAACTTAAACTCTTGAGGTTTAAAACAGACTTCCAAATAACTTGGAGCAGACAAGACATCAAGAATAAAAATTTTAGACTACCTAAAACTGAACTAAATTGTGGTATATTCAGAGCATGAAATATTCTATCAAAGTGAACTTGAGGAAACAAAAGCTATGATAACAAGTAAAGATTACCCCAGAAACAAAGCTGAGTGAAGGTTTGGTCGCAGAAGATAATATGCAATAAATTCCCCTTTCTTACAAAGCTCAGAAACAAGCGACACTGTATGATATTCTATTTAGGAGCCCATACATATTTGCTAAAAACTAGTGTGTAAACAAAGAAATGTTTATCCTAAAATTCAGGATAATGGTTACCTATGTGGGGTTAGGGGTAGAGGTGAACAAGGAAGCTAAGGCAGAAGTGCAATAGTATCCATGGGCCAAAAGAACGGAAGATTGTTGAGTAGTTTCCAACAGGGAGGGCTATGATGCAGCAGGTAGCTATAACCGGGGAAAGGCTGAAAGAGCCGAAACAGAATAGAAGAGGAAAGAGGCACGTATTCCTCTAATTTGTGGTGTGAATCACATTCTCTCATTTACCTGGACACAGGTCCTAGCATGCTCCTAGCCTATTCCTGCTGACCTCTGAATGACCAATGGGCTCTGTAGATTAAGCACTCCTTTCTGAGCAGGACAGAAGTTATGTTGTTTCTAATTTTAAATGCGAGTTGTTGATTTTTACAAGTTTTATTTCTTCAGAAATTTTAATGCAATTGAGAAAGTTTGAGTTGTAAATCTGAGTCATCCTTCCATTGACTAATGACACCTGAATATCCTGTAAAATGCAAGAGACATAGTTCATTTTATTATTTTTTAATTAATTTATATGGCTCATTCTGCAGAACAAGAAATCTGCCATCTAAAAGCTGCACTTTTCTTGATAATTGCATCTTTTTCTGATCAAATTAGACTTTCACGCTTCTATTTATGTCTAAGCAATAAAGCAGATATAAATCAAAGGGGAAACTGACTGTATAGGTTTAAATTATCGTCTAGTTTTAAAGTGGTATTCCATCTCACAACTGAAAAGAATGAGGTAGTAACTAACTACTAGTTTAGATGGACACTGAATGTATAATTGTTAAGTGGGGTTGGGAAGGTAAGTTGCAATACACTATGTAGTATGAATTAATTTTTGTAAAAGAGAAGTGAATGGATAATGAAGATGTGGTGTGTACGTGTGTGTATAAGGGAAATGATGTGATCAGGCTTTTTTGCACCCTCCCGCTGCTTGTGTGGCTGCCTAGGAGGCTTGGTTGCTTCCTGGGCCTCCCATATCACCTGCCCCCCTCACTGGTCCCCCAGCAACCCTACCTGGCCTGGCCTGCCACCTGACAATGAAATACTACTCAGCTATATAAAAAGTTTGCCATTTGCAAGCACATAATGGAACTTGAGAGTATTATGAATAGTGAAAAAAGTCAGATGAAGAAAATAACTGTATGATTTCACATATATGTGGAATTTGAAGAAACAAAGCAAATAAACAAACCGAACCAAATTAAAACCACCTCTTAGATACACAGAACAGAGTGCTGGTTACCAGAGGTGAAGAAGGTGAGGGTGAGGGTGGGGGGGATGGTAAAACAAGTAAAGGGAGTCAATTGTATGGTGGTGGACTCAACTCTGGGTGGGGATCACGAGGAAATCTATGCAGAGGTTGAAATATAATGTTGCACACCTACAAATTTTATAATATTGTAAACAATGTTATTGAAATAAAAAATAAAGAATAACAGCTAGGGAAACATAAGCCAACACTCTAGCATTATTTCTGTGGGAGGTGGTAATAGTATAGTCAGGAGTTACTTTCACTATTTCAGCTAATATGCTTTAATAATATTTGAATTTCTAACTAAGGACCTGTATTATTTTGTAGGAAAGAAAATTTAACATGGGAATATTTTATTATGTATTATGAATTTTGTTTCTGAATTCCAACTCCTGCTAGAACTCAGCTAGCTTTTCTAAATTTCCATCTCTTACATCTAAAGTTGTGTTGTGTGGCTTTAGGTTTACTGAGCTGAAAACCCTTAGGCTAGTTAACAATTCCCTGTGGGTACACTCATTGGCATTGCAAACACAGCCTCTGATTCCTAAGTTGGCACCCAAATTTTCTTCTTCACTGACAGCAGTATCCTCCAGGGATGGGGAGGGAGGGAATAAAACAAAACTCCTATTACAAATTTGAAAGGTTTTAAGAAGCAAATTCACATCTTTGATTGGTTTCTCAATCTGATATCCCTCGTGCTTAAGAAAATTCCAACAATCTTAAAAGTGATTGCCCTGACAATAGTGCATAAATCCAAATTGAGGCAAGCCAGAAACAAATATCTCCCCCCTTACGCACACACGCGCGCGCGCACTCACACACACACACACACACACACACACAGAAAAAAGCTTCTAAAATGTATTACAAATGCTTGTTGACTTTTCAAACTCACTACAAACTTAATGTGCATCTTTTTAAAGGCAAAACATTCAAAGCATTTCTTACACTTTCTTCTCATTAAGCATAGATAGCCTTTCTTATCATGTTCACTGGGGTTATTATGTGTATTCATAACCATACTGCACAGGTACACAACGTCTTATCCAAAAACCTTACAAGTAGCCATTTGGATTTTTAACACACAGTATGGGGCGAATGCCTTATATTCACAACACCCACAATGGGGCCATTAATTAACACATTATTTTTGCAGCAAAACATATTCACACTAATTAGAATGAGATTGAAAAGTAGTCTTTTATCAGTTCAGACCAGATTTACTAACAAACAAGTTTAAGTCAGGTCAGGCTGTGCCACCAAAGACTGAAAAACAATATATATATATATTTTAATTAGAGCCTTTTGATTTGACAACACAAATAAAATATTGAGCACCCGCACACTGCTGTGGAAAAGGGTGACTGCTTTGTTTGCCCTGGAATTAGAAGCTCTGAAAAGTCATGGTTTTCAGCACCTGATACCCGCTTCTTTGAGACTTTCTGCCTCCCCCAGCAGCCTGGCACACTTTGATCTATTTTGTTGCTGTAACTTTCTCTACCACCTTCCTGCCCTGATAATTTATTACTTTTAACCTGCCATGACTTAAAAAATAGATCATTAAATTATTGTAGCCATGTATGAAATTAGAATAGGTAGGTTTCACATAAGGAGCCCAAACTTTATTTTATGATTAGACATATACACGTTGCTTCAACTCTGGATGACACCGTTTTCAACAATTCAGAGCTAATGTTTGCTAATGACTGTCAACTGCATTCAGTTTTTGAGGTTACGTTATGATCCTTTAAAAAATAACTCCAACTTCCTGCTCTAATTTCAAAAGAAATGGGGAAAATACTGTCTCATTTGATAGATGCCACCTACTTCTAGCGACTGACAGTGAAATCATGTCATTGTCTTGTATGAACGTTTGGTCATATGAAAATAAGCTAAGGTCTAAAATTTCTTTATTCCTGCATGTGCAGTGCACACACACATAGCTTAGGACAACCAGTATTAAACTATTGATAAAACCTGAAAGAACAACCTCAGGGTAACATTTCTAAGAAATCTTAGTCAGTGGCCAGTACTTTTCTCCTTTGCCAGCCATTCCACTTTGCATATATACTTCTCTATTAGCATCCCCAGTGTGAGTCTTCCCACATCTCCAGTATGTGGAATCCTTGGGTCCCCAGAAGCAGCCTGGCAGAGCAAGGGGTGTGATGACTTGAAGTTGAACCTCAGGAAAGCCCAGCAGTTAAGGCTCCAAAAGGAAGTAGCCAGAATTGGAGAAGAGCCAAAAGCAGGTATTCAGAGGGCAAGGTGATGAAACTGAGCACGAAAAGCAGCGGGGACCCAGAAACACAATCCGGTGACTCATGCATCACAAAGCATCTTTCGGGCTTCTGACTCATCCATTCAGCAAAGGTCTAAGGCCCTGCCAAATGCAGAGATAGGCCCTGGGGATACAATAAGGAGTTCAAAACAGTTCCCACCACTGAGAGCTTGTAGTATTAACAATCAGACATCAACAAATGTTAACACCACACGCCAGGCTATAACAGCACAATACAACATCAGGCACCATGTGAGCACGGAGAAAACATGGCAGCTCTGCCATGCACATCACCAGGCTGTCACGGCAGACTGGTTCCACTGCCTCACAGTGACCACTTCCAGCACAGAGCCTCAGCACTGGCTTTCTCTGGTCTCGGGGCGTTCTTCTAGACTTCCACATGTCACTTCATTCATTCAGGACTCAGCTCAAATGTTGCCTCAGAAAAGGTATCTCTGACCTATTAGCCTATTTAAACACACACACAAACACATATACAATCTTTTGGTCTCATACACAATATCTCTTTGACACATTATCTCTCTCTCACATACAATCTCTGTCTCTGTCTCTTTCTCACACACACATACACAATCTCTCTCTCCCTAATGCTCTTTTTTTCCCACAGCACTTACCACAATCTGAAATCATCTTGTTCCATTATTTAGTATCTGTCTCCTTCATGTAAATTCTGTGGGAGCAGGGATTTATCAGATGTATTTATTGTTATATCCCTAGTGCTGGACAGAGTTGAACAGATGAATGAGGAAAACTTTGAGCTGAGTTATGAAGAACATGTAACAGTTGTTGCAGGAATTGGGGTGTGTGTGTGTACAAAAACAGAATGCCCATAGGCATAAGGCTAATAAGGAGTCAAGGCACCCTTCAAGGGATTTAGAGGGAAATGAAATGATCTGTGCTTGGTACACAGTGGGTTTTCATTAAATGTTAAAAAATTGAATGAATGAATGAATGAGTGAACTGATAATCAGGTTCTGGTTTTTGAATGAGTGAACATAGATCAATGAAATAGAAACTAAGAAGTGGAAACAATTTAGAGAGCTGGTCTTTTCTAAAAAGAAAAACAATGAAGGCTTAACAGAGAATATGGGAATATTGAAGAGAGACCACCTCTGAGAAACAGGTGTGACGGTCACATGGTTGAGGTGAAGGAAGCCACTGAGGAAGAGGACTCTGATGGGGTGTATGGATGGGTGGTGGTGCCATTCACCACGGTAAAACCAGGTTTAGTGCAAGGAAGCTCCCTTGGGGAGATGAGGGATGAAGTCTTTGTAACAGACAACTAAACGTGGTTGAGAGTCTAGATGCAGGAATAATGTCAAGACAGAAGACAGGTTGGGAACAGTGTGGAGACCATCATCTTCAGGAAAATGGATAATTTAAGAAGTCAAGAGGCAGGGAGGGGAAAGGAGTCACCACAGAAACTGAGGAGCAGGGCCTCCATGGTGGCGCAGCGGTTAATCGCTGCACTGTGGAGCTGTTGGCGGCGGCGACGCGAGTTCGATGCCCGGCCGGGGAGAATCCCACATGGCGCGGCAGACCTCTCCTGCCTCGCCCGCTGCTCCCCTCAGCAGTGTATTTCTGATCTGCCTGTTCTGCTCCCCGCTCTCTCTCTGGTGAACCCTTTTGCCGCCCCACGCCTCTGGCCTGACCCCAACTTGTATGTATAAATAAAAAATAAATCTTTAAAAAAAAAGAAAGAAAAGAAACTGAGGAGCAAAACTAGGAGCATGAAGCCACCAGGAACAGGCAAGTGCTGCTGGCTCAGCCCTGTTCTCAGGGACTGGATACAGGAAAAGACTCTCAAACCTGGGAAGTGGGGGAGGGGGAGTGGAAAGAGGAGGGATGGAAGGAAACTTGGAAGGAGGGGAGTGGTTAACAATAAAGCTACAAAAGTACCAAGAAAAGTAATGATAGCAAGAGCTCAAATTGATTTTATTAAGGGATTATCAAATGCAGAAGCTGTTTTAAGCCGATCACATGGCTTGACAGGTTCAATTCTCAGAACCACCTTGTGAAGTAGGGATTATTATTCTTATCCCTACCTTATAGATGTGAAAGTGAGGCACAGAAAGGTGAACTTGCCCTTTCTGTCCCTTCCAATGACAGGGAGTCATTGACAAAAGCAAGGTAAATTCTGGTCATCCTGTTCCAAAGCCCACGTTTGCACAGATGGGAGGAAAAGTGTGTTTTGTGAGGGAATTGGAATGAGGGCAAGGTCAAGGAGTGGTAGCTCTGTGGCCAGGGGAGCTGAAAGGAAGGTGAGGAAGTGGGGGCAGGGGTGGGTAGGTATCCCACCCCGCTGTGAGGAGCTTAGCTCGGAAGAAAGAGGAAGAACAGTTTTGGAAAGAAGCTTAGTGACAGAAGCTGTTGTGTGTTGTTACTGAGCCACTCTGCAGGGTGTGGAATCCTGGAGTCTGTTTACATCACACTCTAGAACTGCTAAGAGAAAAGTGAGGGGGTTGGATGAGAAAACTCGAAGGCTGCTTCCAGTTCTGAGTCTACTATTCCACTACTTGGAAATTCTTTCCCAGGGCAGCCAGATGGATGATTTCACTCAATAAAATTAGTTGGAAAAATAAGTTAACCTACTTTTAAAGAGGTATTTAATAGGACCTAAGAGTCTCTTCTGGTTTCCTTGTAATTCATGAATTTGTCATCTTTTCCTGGTCTGTGATTACTTCTTGCCCTTAGCATGAACCTAAAGGTTCTGTTGGGTTTAGATACAACTTAATGACAGTATTTGCTTTCTTTTCTAAGATTAGGGAAGTGGGAGTCAAGGTCATGGGGTTCAAAAGCTTTTTCTCCATTGCTTTTTTCCTTTTATACTCTACCCCTCCTTCCTCCGGAAAGAAAAATGTCTAAGTTCAGACAATTAAAGACAAGTCATCATTTTCTTCCACAATGTATCTGAAGACAATGTTATCACTGGTGTTACTTTCTGCAGCTCTATTTAACAGAGAAACACCTCAGAATTTCTCCTACCCTTTCATCTTCCCATTATGTTAAACTTCTTTCCTCCTCCTAGGAACAACTGCAGTGCCCACATTATCAGTCCCAGGTACTACATCAGAACCTCATTTTACCTCTATTTCTTTCATATCTTAGCATCACTTTTCTATCTCTAATGACTCCTTCTCCTCACAGTTACCAGCTTTCAATTATCCACTAGCTGGGCTGTGCGGAAGCAAACAGACTGACTGCACAAAATCTAGAACTCATTTCATTGCTGGCTTTGAGTTGTGTTTTCACACTTACCCAAATTGGTCTATACTCAGTTTTGGAAAATCAAAACACTTCAAACAAAGTCAAGCTACACTTGGAAGGCATGTCTCAAAAGGAATTCGAAAGCAATCTTCTTAGCAAATCTTTGCTCCTTACTCATTTCTATTCTGGGCAGCCCTCCATACAATGGTTGGATGATGTTATCTCTTAGATACATGCAAATAATCTTCATAAAGAGATCTTTATTTTCCTCTCTAAAGTTTGGCATCTTTCTAAGCTCACAATTCCCTGGAGCAAAGTGATAATTAAAGTGTTTCAGGTTCAAAGGCAGGTTCTCTCTAAAATTCCTGATGAGCTAGTTTCAGACAGGGGTGACAGTAAACAGACATGGTGATGATATCATAAGTGAATCAGGTTATAAGGTTAATAATAAGTTGAAAATAAGAAGTGTCTGCCTAGTATCAGTAATTGACTCTCTCTTTTTTTTTTTTTAAAGATTTATTTATTTATACATACAAGCTGGGGTACAGGCCAGAGGCGTGGGGCGGTGAGAGGGTTCACCAGAGACAGAGTGGGGAGCAGAACAGGCAGATCAGAAAAACACCGCTGAGGGGAGCAGCGGGCGAGGCAGGAGAGGTCTGCCGGCCATGTGGGATTCTCCCCAGCTGGGTGTGGAACTCGCATCTGGTGCTGCCCACAGCTCCACAGCGCAGCGCTCAACCGCTGCGCCACCAGGGAGGCCCAGTAGTTGACTCTCTCTTTACATTTTCCCTGACACATGGGAATCTAAATCCCAGCATTAGTAATAGTTATTATTTTGGCAAGTTTATGCACCAAGCTAAGATGAACAGAGCACACATCAAGGACTTCTGTCAGTACCATAGCCTGTACCGTGATGGCATCTCATTATGAAGATAACTCAAACATTCTGTGGCAGCAGCCAACCCTTCTCCAGAAACAGTGGGAATCTCCATATCTCTGAATCCAAATAATGATTTGCACTCTTTGTCTTTACACAGTGTGCTTCTGAAACTTTATTTTAGAATAGTAGGAAGTGATGGGTGGCAACCCAGTACTTCTCTATACAATTTATGCAACATGTTCAAATATTGACAATCTGATAATTCTAAATCAATTCAGTTTCATCAAGCAAATGTTCTTTCACTTTTGGTAAACACTATTTTCGCAGTATTTGATACAAGAAGTAAATTATGTATTCTATTTTTCCTGATTTTCTTTTTTCTTGATTAAAAGTGGCAAATCTCACTGTTAAACCAGAAAAATGTCACACTAAGAATACAGAATTTTTTAACTTAAAACAACTGGCAAATGACTGATGTATATTCATTCTATTAAAACTCTTTGCATCTATTTTTGCAAAGGCAAAAAGAACTAGAATGTATAACTCATATCCTCTAACAGTGTGAATTCATCTGTGAACGAGAACGTGAGCTGTATTTGTAAAAGGAAAAATTTTCCCTAAATGAGTTTTTGGATGGATCCATTTCTCATATTTCTGGGGTAGGATTTTTCTGGCCTTGATTTCACAACACCCATCTCCCAGGACTTCTGTTACTCTTTCCAAATGACAGTGGGAAGAAGCTTCCCTTTCCTTTTTTTCTGGGAGAAAAGGCCCAAATAACTCTCAGGCTCCTATTCCCTTTTGTGACTACTGTCTTCCCCAAGCTCAGCTCCCAGGGATCCTGCCAAAGATTACGAACTGGTTTTAATCCAACTCTAATTTTTTAACTGAGCGCTTAGAAAGGCAGCTTACAGTTTTATAACTTTTTGTCTTTTATAAAAAATGAGATTAAAAAAGGTTATTATAAAATATTGACTTTCAAATGACCTTGGCCATCCTCTTATTGGCACAGTGCTGGAGAGGTGGAATCTTATTTCTGAAATGGATTTGGACCATATGCAACACATATAAGAAAGTTGTGCTTTCCTGCCACAGTGGAAAACATCTGTTTTGCTAATGGCTTTGACTCTACTTGCCAGAATAACTTTCCAGATGCTTTGAAAGTTCTAAACAACTAGAGCCTTTCTGATCTTCTCTGGCTCAAAGATGAATTTGCTAAGAAAACATTTAGGTCTGTGACATAAATGAAAAGAAAAATATTTTTTTAAGCTATCCATAATACCAACATTTTAGACATGGCCTTACATTACTGGTATTTTATAGATTTTTTTTTCTTTCTAAACATGTTTACAGACATGCACATACTCTCTTGGAAGGGACTGAAAAATGAATAGAAAATGATCCCCACTCTTCTCAATGCAAATAATTGAGATTGCTAGACCACATTTGCTTCTTTGTTCTCTCCCTAGTTTTTTCCTTGACTTTCAGTAGATGACACCCTGGTCAGATATAAGCATGTCTAGCGTGTATTTACATATTTGATTGGTGCTTCTTTAAGGACTCCTAAATAGCATGGAGAGCATTTTACATTCTCAATGTTGAAACATTTTTAGTGTCTGCACTGACTGCTTCCTTCTTAGTTCCTAACTACTGTTTTGTTTTTGTTGTTTATTTGTTTAATAAGTGTATACTTTACAGATACTATTTTTGATCAACTTTCAAACAATACAATATTTCTTTTTCCTGCCTTACTCTACCCACTGACGTCCCTCGACTATTTTCTCCCCTATTCCTGTTTGGATCTAATTGTCGTTTTAGTTTTCTTTATGATTTCTACTCAATAGTTTCCCTTCTTTACAAAATCCTTCAGGAGATCAACTTCTCATGTCCACTGCAATCTAGAAATGCAAATATTTTAAAAGTAAGTTCTAAATACAACAGAATAAATCCACTATATATTAATATCAGTATACATTTTCTCCCTTATAAATATCTGCCTACTTTTTATGTTTCTTCATTTCACATTACACACAAGTTTTGACATTTCAGAAATCTATGGTAAGTGCTAGAGTTGTTCAGTCATTTCTAACAAGCACTCTTTTTTTCCATCATCCCTTGGAATATAGGCTTCATCTTATCCTCCTTTGTATTACCAGTGCCTAAAGCAAGTAGCTGGCAGGCACTTAATTACAATTTGTTGACTAAATCTAGCATTTGGTTCATATATACAGGAAGTTTACATGAAATGTTTATGAATGTATATGTGCATATATTTTACATGTATATATGTAATGTTTTATATATACACATACACACATTTCATTCATATTTTATATAACCACCTCAAGAACTCTGTGAGGTAGGTGTTATTATCCCCTGAGCAAAAACTCAGGGAGGGAGGGAAGTAGTTTATACAAATTAAAGCAGGTGGAAAGTTGCAAATTATTTAGTACAAAGAATGGTTCTTTGAATACCATGAAAGAGAAACAGGACCCATACAAATTTCTTTCTTTCCCATTTCCTTCTGTGGAAACTGGTGATCAGGAAAAGTTTAAAAACAGAATTGATCTTCAGTTTTTCTTTTCTTTCCCCTCAAGACCTAATTTTTGGAGCCTAACCCTTGCACTTATCCTTCCCATCAACACCAAAAGCTTCTGCTATGTACTCACCCTCTGTCATCTGGGGCCTGAGTGTCTCGGTTTGTATTCCCAGCTGTCCTCAACCATATTAAACTCCAATTTCCTTCAACAAATCTCACATCTCACTGCTTCATAATACTTGAGATTTTAAAAGGAAAACTTGCTTATTAGGTAACTGTTCATTTCTAATGCTGAAAAGCATGTAATTATCTGGTTGTGGTTTTACAGCTAAAATATCTCTACAATCAATACTGTTAAAGTGACTGAACTTAAATTAGGCTGAACAGAAGTTCAAGAGCAGCACGTTGGCAAGAACCTAGTTAGCCACCTCCAATCAATGATCACTGGACTAGGCTAACTTCTACTTTATTTCCAAAGAGGAATCATAGTTGAAATATATGAACAGTTCTAAATTTTCTTATGTAACTTCCATCTTGAAGTCAGGATTAGAACAATATTCAATGGTACAATCCAAAGGAACAATAGAAACAAAAGTACTAGAAAATTTGTTATTCTGTTAAATTATACACACACACACAGTATAGTCCTCCTTGAAAATTATGTGTGTTTTTGGCATATTTAGGTGATTTAAATATATTGACTTAATAATGCATTCAACAAACAGTTATTGAGTAGCCAATGGATATAAGGTTATGATCTGAAAGAGAAATTACAATCCATTGGGCAATATAGACCATGTGTACAAATGAGTCAAATTTAAATCATTTGAGATTATTGTTTTAAAGCAGGGGGGGGACACAAATATTTTGAGATTTCTCTAGAAAGAAAGAAGGAGAAGGATTCTGAGTAGCAGTGGGAATCAGTGGTGATTTTGACACACTCATCTTTAAATTTTACTTTACAAGAATAATAACCAAAGTTTTTAAACACATGATAATTTTCCTCCACTATGCAGGCAGCTAATAGCATTGTTGACTCTATTAGGATTGCTGTCAGTATTAAAACATTTATTACAACTTGCTTACACAATAGTGAGACATTTAGTTAATTTCACTCAAAAAAAAAAAAAAAGCCTGGGGGTGGGCAATCCAAGAATAGAGAAGAAGTTTAAATAACATCATAAAAGACCCAGGTTCTTGCTATCTTTCTCCTCGTCCAATTTTGTGATTGCAAGATAGAGAACATCCTTCCGCATGGTGTAGTCACAGAAAAATTTCAAAAGCAGTAAGTCAGGAGGTATTCTCTGTTACAGGGAGGGGATCTTTTCAAAACATTATCAGCTAACCTGCCCTAGGTCTCTTGGGATAGATGTGACTCACATTCCTCACACCTTCCCCCTTTGGAGCTATCAGTGATGAAGGGGAATAGGATTACCACAAAGTGTGAGCACTGCTTATACTGAACAAAGTCAACAATCCAGTCAAAAAATGTCCAGAAGAGCTAAAAAGAAAGAGAAGCAAATGGCCAACAGGTATACAAAAAAGTGTTCAACATCACTTATAGTCAGGGAAATGCAAATCAAAACCACAATAAGATACCACCTCACACCAGTGAGAATGGCGCACATTAAAACAACAGGCAACAACAAATTCTGGAGAGGATGTGGAGAAAAAGGAACTCTCCTACACTCCTGGTGGGAATGCAAACTGGTTCAACCACTGTGGAAAGCTGTATGGCATTTCCTCAAACTGCTAAAAATGGAGCTTCCATAAGACCCAGCAATACCACTTTTGGGAATCTACCCAAAGGACACAAAAACATAAATCCAAAAGGATACATTCATCCCCATGTTTATAGCAGCACTGTTCACAATAGCTAAGACATGGAAACAACCCAAATGCCCAAAAATAGATGACGGGATCAAGAAGATGTAGTACATATACACAATTGAATACTATTCAGCTTTCAAAAAAGATAAACACATGCAATTCGCAGCAACATGGATGGAGCTAGAAGGGATCATTCTCAGCAAAATAAGCCAAAAAGAAAAAGAAAAAGAACAAATGGTTTCACTTATAACAGGAATATAGGGGAACCAAATATAAGAGAGCCATTCAGCAAGAGAGGGGGCGGATGGGGTTCAGAATGGGGGAGGGGGAAGCACAGGGGTCTGTGGTGACAGTTCACTGGTGAATTGGTGGTGGGAAACCTACGGGGAATACACAATAATGTAAAAGACATAAGTAATAATAATAAAATTTAAAAAAAAGAAAAACAAAAAACAGTTACTCATTTTTTATATTATCTATGTGACAATGATCGGCTTGAACTTTTGTATGTCCTTAGATTTTCTTCTTTGCTTCCATGTTACTAAACACTACATGAATAAACCTAAAGAATTCAGGAAATAAAAAATAAATAAGCTGTACATTAGCACTGATGACAAAATGGCTGCTTTCAATAATTACTATAATAGCCTTCTATTTGTCAGCCATGGTCACAGTCTAGCCCCACAAAGGTCTATTAATCTTATTTTAGGGACAAAGGGGATGAATCTGTACTCCTAACACATATACAGTGTTGTAAACCAATGTTACAGCTATTTAAAAAGGAATATTTTAATTGCCTAGCCTGTCAAATATTCTTGAATTATATTTTAATCATGTAGTTATAAAAAGTGAACTAGGACCTCCCAACAAACAAAACCCCAGGTCTAGATAGCTTCACTGGTTAATTATGTCAAACACTCAAAGAATTGAAAGCAATCCCACTCAAACTCTTCCAAACAATACATGAGTAGAAAAACTCCCAAACTCATTTTATGCGATCAGCGAGAGAGCAGATACCAAAACCAGACAAGGATGCCACAAGAAAAGAAAATTACAAGTCAGTATTCCTGCCGAATACAGATGCAAAAATCCTCAGCAAAATATTACCAAACAGAATTCAACAATATATTAAAAGGTTTACATGCCACGATTAAGTGGAATTTATTCCATGAACATAACATCTGCTAATCAATGAACATGATATAGCACATTAACAAAATGAAGGATTAAACATCATATGATCATCCTAAGAAATGCAGAAAAAGCACTTGACAAAACTCAGCAGTAATTGATGAAAAAAACTCTCAACAGGTGTTTGTGGAGGTTGTGTGCCTCAACATAATAAAGGAAATATTATTACAAGTCTACAACAAATATTTGAAGAAAACAAAAATATTAACTTGAAAAGACATCTGCACCATCATGTTCACTCAGCACTACATACAACAGCCAAGATATGGAAACAACCTAAGTGTGGCTGAATGAATTAAAAAGTTGTAGTTTATGGACACAGTTAAATAATATCTAGCCATAAAAAGACCAGAATCTTGCTACTTTCAACAATATGAATGGACATTACTCTACGTGAAATAAGTCAGAGAAAGACAAAAACCATATGACCTCATTTACATGCAGAAATTAAAAAAAAAAGTTCATAGATACAAGAACATATAGGAGGTTGCCAGAAGCAAGGGGGTGAGGGGAGTAGATGAGAGGAGTCAAAGGTACAAATTTCAATTATAAAATAAATAAGTCACAGGGATAAAATTGTTGTATAACATGATGATTTCAGTTAATAATTGTGCATTGCATATTTGCAAGAAAGTAGATCTTAAATGTTCTCATCACAAGTAGAAAAATTTATAACTGTATAATAGTGGATGTTTAACTACTTATTGTTGTGATCATTTCTCAATATATACAAATCATTATGACATACACCTGATATTAATTTAATGTTATATGGCAATTATACCTCAAAAAAAAAAAAGAAAATGAAGTGAAACAACATTTGTCTACATGGCGTTAAATGGAATTTGGTAGTTAACTTCTAATGATAAACCAATGAAAAGTATTATAATGCAGTGAGAACATAGAGCTAAGTGAATATATGTTCATGTAGGTAGTTTTCAATTAACTTTCTGTTTTTATGAGGATGATGTGCTTGGATTTTATAAAAATTGAAGGATTTCATGATACAATAAATAACAAATCTTACAGGCTTTTCTTCTATTTATCATGCTGCCATTGAAGAGAATGATGCCATTTTATTTCTTTGATTTGTGAGAAAACTCTCTGTTCTCTAGTTTTATAGGCATCATTAATATTGGTTGCCAGTTATCATCCAACAACAGCATACAAAGTTAGGCCTGAGCAGTCAAGGCAATAAAATGTGAGAATTAAAAAAAAAAAAAAAAAAGAGCAAGTATTTGCACTAGTTGTATCTTTCCTTCCATGAATAAACTGTTCAGAGTTTCTAGTGCTATCAGTCAGAGGAACGCTTCTCGGAAATTTTGATGATAGTGCTCTCCCCACCACCTATAAATCAACATTTCTGTCTGTACCTCTTATAGGAATCACAAATGCATCAGCACCAAATTAGAATCACCTTCCTTCTTCCTAAATCACTGACAGTTGCTCCCCTTCACCCACCTTGACTAGGTCAGCAGGTCCTACCAATTGCTTCTTAATACGCACTCATGTTTTTTTTTTTAATCATTAGGATTAGTGCTAACATATTTCAGGTCTTCTTCATTTCTTTCCTATATCCTTAGAAAAGTCAAAATGCCTCTAATTTCATTCCAACCATCCCATAAACTGCTGCCAGACAATCCCCAAATATTAATACAAGACCATACAATGATCATACTTAAATCTTTCCTTTCACTGCTTAACAGTAGAGTCTAATCTCCGCTGTTAAATATACTAAACACTCTAAGGCCTTTGCCTTCTTCATTACCATCTTCCTCATTTTCATCTACTGATTCCCCCAAACTAATCAGTTTCCTGAAAAAGCCATGGTGTTTCATGCCTCCATGCCTGCACACACACACATATACACACACGGTCCTTCTAATGCAAAGTTTTCCCTCTCTTCATAGGTATAGAAAATGTGTCTGTGAAGAGTCATATAGACATAACCTTCTCTCAGTTTTCAATGTAATAAAACCAGCTATATTTATTCTATTTGATTACAGTGTTAAGGAATAAGTAAGAGGAAAATAGCAACTAGTAATCCTTTCCCTTTAATTCAACCCAAATGAGCACTGCCTTGAATTCTTTTCATGGTTTGTGTTTGGTTTTAATTTTATATCTATGCAAAAGAATCTATAGAACATCAGTTTGGGAAACAGTATCATATGGTGTCCCATATCTCTCACAGAGTAAAGAGACCTCTGGGTGGGCATATCCCTGCCAGGCTGGATTCTGCAATGCCCTTATTGGGGGGTGACAAGGTATACTGAGCACCCAAGGGATGATAGCTGGGCAGATAGGCTACCCCCATTGCATGAGAGACCCACCATGCCGCTGCTGTCTTCTTCACCCTTTCTCAGGAGGCCTGAGCAGGAAGACATCAAGACAATTGTGCACTGACTCCCACACCCAGGGGTAGGGGAGCTAGCACTTAGCTTTCTGCTGTGGAGCACTTCTGAAAGCAGGTCAGACAGGGCACAACTGCCCAGGCTCTGAGGAAAGAGCCACCAAAAAGCCCCAAAAGGTCAAAAGGCCAAAAACAACAAAGGACAGCGCCTGAGGAGAGGACAGGTCACTGTCTGGGGGTTCTCACCCGTGCGCACAATTGCAGGAGACTTCAGGCTACAGGAACAACAACAAACATGGCGTTTATTTTACAAACAGGGGAAACAGAGAGCTTACTGCATCCTCAAGTGGAGGCTACCTCACCCAGAACGCATTGGTGATGGTAGCGCTTTGTGAGGTGTTGGGTTAGACCAACAAACAGCTCTTTGAGACACCAGGCCCAGGGCCTCTGGGGCTCCTTTCAGGCAACGTCAGATACAGGACCGGAGGCCCAGTCTCTGCAGAGTCCTTTGGCTTCTCTTCCTACTCGGAGGGTGATTGCTGGATGCTTCTTTTCTTCTTTCTTCCTTGGAGGTGAGGAACGGACTTCTTTCTTCTCTCTTTGGAGTCTGGAACCATTGTCTTTCTTCTCCTGGGGGCTGGTGTCGTCGTCGTTGTCTTCTGCAGTTCTCTTCAGGGGCCTCCTTTTCTCCTTGGGGCTGGCGTCCTCTCTTTTCTCTTCTTTTTCCCCCTTCCTCGGGCCCCTCCAATCCTGGCTTATATTCTCATTCAGGATACCATCCACAAGTCTGACTGGACCATTTTTCAATCCTAGAGTTGATTGGAACTACCCATCAGCTCCTAGCACCTGATTGGTCCATTCAAAATGGCAGTTACTGGGCAGAAGCAACTGCCACAACTGTTCTTGGAGCAGCAGGGTAAAAGGCACCACCGTTCCTGCCGGCTCCCACTGCTAAGGCAGCTTGGTTCTGATAACACTCCCTGCTGATATAAAGGGGTTTGGGGAAGCTGACTTAGGTCTTGCAAGGCAAAATGTCCAAGTTATCCGGAGGACACCTCACAAAGAATACAACATGAACAATAACTCCGGAAGTCATACAGATGGTGGCCTCCTAGGAATTGACAGCTTTTTCTCCAAATTAAGGCTCCTCTGGGGGAGCTGGCAAAGCCCCCTTGTACTGGATCTTCAATCACTTGTAGGCATGACCTTCTCTGTTGAGCTTTCCCTGGCGGCACCCCTTCCCTGCTGCAGCTGGTTTCTTACTAAATACATTGTGCTACCAATTTTGTCTAAACCACACATAATTTCTTTCATTTTACTTAGAAGACTCTATATTTACTCTCTGTATTTCTATTCTCTCTATCTTCTGCCGCAAAGCCTGAGTGGGCTCTTTCAGAGCAGAACCGTGACTTGTTTACAATGGCATCTAGCAGAACCCTCCACAAAAATGTATCAATTAAGCTATGTAGAACATATGAAATAAAATGTGAAGGCAAACTACATTAAATATAGAATGCTTATTAATTCCTGAAATAATGTTGTGAGAGAGTAAGAGCCACATTTTACACAGAGAGAAGGCTTAAAATAAAATATCCAGAAGAACTAACACTGAAATTCCATTGCAATAAAAAAATGCCTCTCATGTTTTAATAAATAGTGACAATTAAAGCCAGAAATTTGCAGAAAACATATTAGAAAAAAACAATATGCTAAAAAATAGTATAGGCGCAGACGCTAAAGATTGCTTAGATAATAGGAACATAATAATGCAGAACAATGTAAAATACGTAAAATACCCAATAGAAAAAGAAGAACCAAAATTATAAATAATAGTAATAACAGCAACAATAATAATAACCACTACTATTTATTGCTTATTACATGCCAGGCCCTATGCACAAAGTCTACATATCTTATCTCATTCTAGTCTCACTATTATTAGTTACCCCATTTTGAAGATGAGGAACCTGTGACCTAGAGGAGCTAATTCACTTAAATTATCAAGGTCATATAATCTATTAGTGACAGCATCAGGCCTGAAAGTCTAACACTGGAGCAGAAGCTCTCATCTATTATACTAAAATTGATGTAATAACTCACCCATTGTAGGGAAAATGGAGTGGCTCAGGCTCTTTTTAGCCTCCCACTGCTGCTAGCCTCTGTGGCTGCCTCCTGCAGCTTTGGTTTCCTCCCAGGTTTCGTTGCCCGCACGTGATAAGAAGTTACTGCAAAGGGTATTGGGAACGTGAACACGAGCAACTCGCAGCTGTGATTATGGGCACCTGGACCAAGAGGTGAGCGCATGGGGCATGTGTACCTGTAAGTCAGACACCTGGGGCGAAGATTATCTCAAAAGAAGATCAAGAGAAGCCAGAGAGAAAGAGAGCGTGGAGAACGTGGGGCTGGGGCTCTTGGTTGCTACTTGCCTCCTTCATGCCTGCCTCCCTGCCTGCTGGTCAGCCTGGTCTGGCCCTGCACTTCAGCATTAGAGGCTTATCAACTCTACTGAAAGCTCCAAAATTCTCTTTCTGTCTGCCTGAACCAACAATGAACCTGCCTGCCCTGCACATGCTTGCCGCTGCACCCATGTTTGATCATGTCCCGCCACCTTTGTGAGGAGAAGGTGGGTATCACATCAGAACCAAATCCTATTTTGATAGCAACAGTTGGATGAGACTAAATTTTGTGATCACACACTTGGGTTTCTGACAGCAACAGGTGGTATTTCCCTGAAGAGGTTCTATGTTGCGGGGTAAATGAAAGAGTCATCAGGTTTTTCCACCCTTCCCTCAAGGACAGACCTCTGCAGGTCTACACGTGTGCCTGATGGCGGCACCTGGAGTGGGATGTGGGTGTGCGTGAGTGGGCACAGCTGAACCAAGACTGAGCATTAGAGGGCGGCATCACCGAGGACCAAGCAGAGAACAGATTGCGGAGCAGCGGACCGCTTGGGTACAGGAGAGGCCACGAGAGAACACCTGAGAGCCCAAGAGTGTGAAGATTCACTGGGGGATGGGGGGCCTGCTAGCCTCCCGGCCCCCCGGCCCCGTTGCCTGCCCTCTACCTGGCTGTCTCTCTACAAAAGATAATTAAAGTCCTAAAAGACCCACTAAGGGCTCCAGGACTCCTCCTTATACGCGTCTGCTCGAATCTGTAGAGAACCTGCTCCCTGTGCCATCCTGTCCCTACATATGTTTTCCATGGTAATCCACTAGGTAAATCCCAGGTCCACAACTGAGGATCAGGCAGCAAGTTCCAGCTGCAGATGGGAGAGAATTTTCTTGTCATTTATGTTAAAATGCAGGTTATTATTTTTTTCCTGATAAAGGAAATACACGGAAATGATTTTGGTGGAAACTGATACGCTTCCTCTATGTAAGGTAAATGAAGATTGCCCAGGCTTTTGCACCATTGGCCTCTATGGCTATCACCTGTGGCCTTGAATGCAGGAGGGGCTTGGGACTGTGAGCTCAGGGTATGCAGGCCTAATGGACACCTGGAGTATGGTGTGGGCATGCGTAAGTGGGCACACCTGAGCTGAGAGACTGACTATATGGGATTGGGGGGAGAAGGGCAGAAGATGGTGTGGCGAAGAGTAGCAGAGAGACCATGAGAGAAATCAGAGAGAGCGCAAAGAATAAAGATTAATAGGGGGCTTGGAGGACTCCCAGTCTCCTGGCCTGTTGGCCCCCCTGCCTGCCCTGCACCTGGTTGCCTCACTACAAATGGTGTAGAAAGATCATTAAAAGCCTGAAAAACCACTCAGGGCTCCAGCATGCTCCTTTATCCGTCTCCACAACAAACCTGCCCCATGTCTTTCTGGCACAACACCCTGCCATAGAGATTGGGTGAAAGTGTCTACCAGTTAGGAGAATGGGGACAATAATAGGGATTTGTGCAGAAGTTGTAATTAATTCTCAGTTTGCTGAGGCACTAACAGGAGAAGGCTGGTGCCCAGGCAGGCGTGTGTCTCCTGAGAGTCAATGGGCACGGGAGCAGACCTGTGTATACAAAGCAGAGAAACCTGGGTACAGTGGGTACCAAGAGCAGCAGTTGCCACACATGTAAACATTATGATAACACAATTTGATTATTGAAAATAAATATCTTATTTTTATATATAGGTTGTAGAGATCTAGATGTTTAAATCACATTAATCATATTAATATCTGCTTTAAAAGCTTTCGCACCTCCCTACTGTCTGCAAAAGAAATCCAATTCCTTAGCATGGCACAAACAAGGCAATTCAGCCCAGTAGCTAATGTTCTCGCCACCAGCCCCTACCACCACACACTGGTGCTCAGCTTCAAATACGAGCATTTCTCCAGTTGTGCTGTTCTCTCTTTTGCCTCTGGACATATGATACTGCAACTGTATAAATTTACTTCCCCAACTTTTCTCCTGGTGTTGTCTCTGAAACTGTTTTCCTTGGAACCCAGCTCAAACAGGCATCTTGTCTGAGAAGCCTTCGTAACTACAATTCAGCTTATATATCCATCTCTGCACCTCCTTAAAATGCAATGATTTATGTTCTAGGTGGTCTCACTCTGTATTGTTAGGAGATGCTTATTTGTTCCCTTTTTGTACTCTGCTCCTGGAAGCAATGGCATCTGAGTGAAGGAGTGACCAGCTATCCTCTCGGTGAGTCATGCTGAGTCACGCCACTCCAGGCCTTCCCCATTTGCATGAGCCCTTATGTTTGAGGTTGGTTCTTGGTTTGATTTGCAAATACATCTGAAAAAAATTGAAATCAGAGAGGAGAGCAGTAAAGAATTTAAGAAGCAAAGGTTGACAATATTTTCTTTTCCTTTCTTGGTTTTAGCCATTGAAATTATGGCCAACTTCTTCTTGTATTATATGAGTTAATTAACAGTACTTAGAACATGTCCAAATGTTTAAAATACAGACATATTACTTACTGCATCCAACCTAGCTGCTAAAGGAGGTATATCTGTTTATCTCTTCACTAACTGGCTTTTCTTACAATAAACACTTTTTTAATTCTCCTTTGACTATCCCATCCCAAAGAGACAATTTCCTCTTTAAACAACGTGCAGAAATTGAAATGAATGAACGTACTTTGGGAAACCAAGATTTGATTAATTCTCCCAATTCATACTATCTATGACATCACAGCTCCACATAGAGGTCTATCAGATTCTTTTCTGGCATTGTTATCATATTCATACAATAGAAGTATGGACAGATCTAATCCTTGACCTAATAATGAAATTTCATCAAGCTTTTAAATGAATTAGATCACAATAGCCTGAAAGAGATTAATGTTTGCTTTTCAACTTAATTTTTTTTTGTCTGCTTTCATCAGAAGTTTCTGTCCTACATTTTATGATCTATTTTAAGTTACCATGGAGAGTACCCACTAGTCTCTCTGCCTCACTGTGTACCAATTCTACTACTTTGCTGGTATTTCATTACATAAAAATAAATATGGAAAATGACTCACCAATGGTGTTGACACCCTTACACACCCAAGCCTCTTCATTGTGAAATGGGTTTTATATTTGTATATATATTTAACACTCTGCTAACAGTCTTTTTCTACCGGTGATTCTGTTCTTATTTCACATTCTGGGCAGTTTGACCTCAAGTATGTATCTGAAAAAATATTTAAGATTTTATTATTTTCTCAGCACACACCCAAATCAATGTTAACAGGAATCTATGCCATCAGCCTCTATGTCAGGATTTAATTTGTAAGGATTGTTTTATATTTTTTTCTTTTTAGTTACAAAATAGTTCACACATTAAAAAAAAGTTTGAGAAAGTAAACACACTCAACAAAGTTGTTTTGACAAGTAACTATTAATAATAAAACTAGTAGTATTAGTAGAGTAGAAATATTAGTAGTGTAAATGTCAGAAGGGCTGCTTTGAGTCTTTTATATATGCCAATAACTCAGTCACACTATTTTTGGTAAGTCACTTAATTGATTCCATATCTATAAACAAGGATAACATATACTTTGCTTGACAACCAAACAGTTAAAGAATCAAATGATAATATTGTATATGAAAGTATCTGTGTGCTACACTAATGGAAGTTATTATTAACACTATCACCACTATTATCATTACAGAGCTAAAAAATCATAGGGCAAAATATGGAGATACCCAGTTTCATAGAAGTCATTAGTAGTACCTAACCTCTTGTTTCAGCAATCCATTTTTCCACTTAGTGATTAGAAAAAAAAATTAAACACACGAAACGATGCTCAATATCATTAGCTATCATGGAAATGCAAATCAAACCACAAAGAGGTGCCACTTCATACTCAATAAGATGACTATAATAAAAAAGGCAGACAACAAATGTTGGTGAGGATGTAAAAAAATTAGAATCCCTGTACATTACTGGTGAAAAGTAAAATGATGTAACTGTTTTACAAAACAGATCCCGTAGATCTTCAAAATGTTGTATATAGAGTTAAACATACCACCTATCTACTCTACTCTGAGGTAACATGAACACAAGTCTACATAAGAATTTGTATACAAATGTGATAGCAGCAATATTTATAATGGCCAAAAAGTGGGAATAATCCAAATGTCTACCAACTGTTGAATCAATAAACCTATTGTGATATATCCAAACAATGGGATATTATTGGCCATAAAAATAACTGAAGCATTGATATATACTACAAACAGGGATGAACCAAGAGTACACGCTAAGTTAAAGAGTCAATTACAAAAGAACACATTTTGTCTAGTTCCATTTCTATGACATGTCCAGAAAAAGTAAATTTATGACATGAAGTAGCTTATTGCTTGTCTAGGATAAAGGAAGGCTGGGAGGGAATGGGGAGTGACTGATAATGGTGAGAGGTTTATAATTCTATGAACATACTAATAACCATTGAATTACACAATTTCAACTGCTGAATAAGTATGATATATAAATTATGTTTTAGCGAAAATGCCAGCAAATATATAGTATAAAAAAGACGAACATATTACACAGAGAGAAATAGGTAGTATACACCCACTGGCACACCTCCAACATATAAAAATATACTATTTTTCTTTTTGGCACCAATTCTTTTAAAAAAAACCAAAGCTTTGTTTAAAAAAAACAAAATAAGCTTGACCTTCACATTTCCCACCATGCATAGAAATAGCCACTATCACAGGGTTGGTGGGCATCATTCCCATGCATACTTTTTCCTTTTTACTATTTATGTATATATTCATAAATAAAATATGAATCTTTTAAAATGTTTTATGTTTTACATAAATAGGGTAATATTTTCAAAACTTGATATTTACATTTAGCATGATATTTAAAATTTTTAAATATGTCCATGGAAATACGTGTTGACATAGTTCACTCGCTTAAATTCTGTATAATACACCACTTCGTTAGAATAACCCAGTTAATTTATCCATTGTTCTGAAGAAAATTCATTTTCCCCCAAACTTTCGCTATTACAAAAAATACTAGGAAAACCATTTCTGAACATGCTTCAATAGGCATGTTTATAGATATTTGTCTAGAGGTTGATACTTGAAGTTAAAAGTGTCTGGGCTAGGGGTTATGAACATCTTAAGTAAGTATAAGTTAATTTCCAAAGCACTTGTATCAATTTATATCGATCGTTGCTGATGGTATTAGAGAATGCTATTTTCTCCCACTCTGATCATGACTTGGTATTATTAACTATTTCAAATTTCTGCCAATGTAATGATATTAAAATAATACTTCACCATATTTTCATCTTATTGAATTTTAAGATGTGTTATTGAGCATCTTCTGATGCACCTCTTGCCTTTAAGGTGTTGTTTCTATAATTTCCCCCTCATCCATGACTTGTTTTCCTAGTCAGTTATTTATCTGATTCTTACTGATTTGCATGAACTCTTCATATATTGTGGATTGTAACCCTCTGTTAGTTACATGTGTTTCAGAAATAGTTCCCAACATTGATTTAGTTTTTAAGTTTCTGAATAACAACTTTTCATGTTTCTAAGAAATAACGTTATTAAATGAAAGTAGAATTTTACGATCACTGCTAACCCATGAATGAGAAAGGGCATCAGGCTGGTCATATAAAAGTAGCTTCAAATGATTCATTTCCTTGTCAATCCTTAGACTTCAGGACTTTTGCAACATTGCCCAATAAACCATTACAAAAAGACCGTAGCTATAAATCATATGCAACTGCACCAAATTTAGAGAAAATCAACTGAAAATTCTCATTCAACCAAAAACCTTACCGTGGTTATGCTATCAAACAAAAACTTGCTCTGAAAAACAATACTGAAGTATCGATAATCCAGATTTGGTTTGATAATTGAAGAGTTAGGCACCAAGATCAAAAACACATGGAAGAGGGGCCCCCCTCGTGGTGCAACGGGTTAAGTCTCAGCTCTATGAAGCTATCTGCAGCACGAGTTTGATCCCTGGCCAGGGAGCTTCCCACATGGCACAGCAGACCTCTCCTGCCTCACCCGCTGCTCCCCTTAGTGGTGTACTGCAGTAGATCCACCTGTTCTGCTCCCCACTCTGTCTCTGGTGAATCCTCTCACCACCCCACACCTCTGGTCTACACTCCAGATCTTGTATGCATAAATAAATTAATCTCTGAAACATACACACACACACACAAACACAAACACACACACACACACACTAAAGATTCAAAGTGGAAATGACAGACAATGTTGTAGCACTTCACTTCCACTCAATTACACTCCCTCATTGAGGCATTTATGAAGAACCCTTTCCCCGGGATTGATTCCAGAGAGCAACTTGCTAAAGAAATTGGGGTTCCAGAATCAAGAATCCACATTTGGCTTGAAAACTGAAGAGCAAGATTCCATGTCCAGAGGAAAAGAGAAGCTGATAAGGACCTAGAACAGAAAAACTAGGAATAAGATCTTTGAGAAAAGAGAGATCAAGGTATAGAAATCACAAAAAGTGGCACCAGTTTTACTAGTAATTGTCTTATTTCTCTGGAAACAGAACAGGGTGGATAGAGAGACAAATTTAATGTTTGATCTCATCAGCCTGAGCTCTAAATCTCATTTTTCTTCAGCACATATCCTTCTAAATGTACTTTCAGTTTTTTCAGAAGCTGAACCTTCTGGATGGTTAACAGTACTTTAGGAAGCAGACAGATACAAGGCACTACATAGCTCTATAGACTCAGTCCATATCCAGAGTTCAGATTCCAAGGACAATGGAAATAAATTTATAACAACATTTTCCAGTCATCATAGTGATGACTGATTCAGGCAAAAATCATCAATGGATGTGATGCTGTGGTCTTTAATTAAAAAATCATACATTTGGGGAAAAAATATCATCTTTATCAGATGCAGCTTTAAAAATTGTATATCAACATATTTAAAACTATATTTCTTTATGGCTGATACTTTTGGTAACATAAGCGTTTTTTTCCTATGTGTTTTTAAACATTTTGAGGTTTCACTTGTCACAGATGGATTTAACCACTTGAAATTTATTTTTTGTAAAATAGAGAAATATTTTTTGAAATAGAGAATTATTTTTCTCCTTTTCCTTAAATGGCCACTTGTTCAGGAACACTTTCCTTACTGATTAATAACTTAAACATAAAATTCCTTATATGGATTTTTGTCTGTTTCTGGATTATTAAGTTTTCTCCATGGTCTACTTGTCTTTTCTTTTAATATAGTACTGCTTTAATAACTATACTTCACACAAAAGTCTTGCTATATTACCATTTATTCTTAGGGCCTTCAGCATTGCTTAGGCCAGTCACAGAATAGACAGGGCCAAAATATTTGGGAAAATAAATTTCTTAAAATGGTAAGATATTGGCACTGTTTCTGGAATATTATTTGGAGTATTTCACAATGGTACCTGTTAGTGATATGTGCGACTATCTGAAAATGTTTTGGATCATGGCCAAATGCTATGATTTTGGTTTACAAAGAAAACTGCTTGTAGACTTTGACATCTGCTGTGGAATTCCACTTAAACAAAGTGCAATGAGAAATCCATTAGAGCCTTTTTTGTTTTTATAAATAATATAAACCAGTGTGCACATGGAAAATTATTTTGAAGGTTAAAAAAAAGTTCTGGACTAGTAAGACATTAATCAAAATATGTGTTTCCACAGTACATAGTAAACACCTATATAAACCCTTAAAAATTAAGGGTTCCTGCAAAAAAATTACTGAATCTACTCAAATATACCAACAGAAAGCTTGAGAACATGGACAAACTCTTACCATAGTAGAAATTAGCACTAGGAAAATGACAAGATTTCTAATACTAAGTTCTCAATAATTTCCTGTTGGGAAAAGTGATCTACATATGATACCATTAATGAAAACTCAACATTTCTCAAGATGAAATATATCAGTTTCTGCACTCAGTCTCCTTACTTCTATCATTGGTAACATTATATTATTTTTTTATTATTAATGACATATCATTATTTTATATCCTTGTTTGGTAATTCACAGTATAGGATTTCTCCCTTCAGGTGTGGCCACCATAGCCTTCCCACCACCAAAGCATCCGCAGTCTTCCACCATAGTCCATGGTGCTCTCCTCCCAACCTGATTTTTCCCCTCCCAATCTCTCCCCCTTTTCCCCTCCCATTCTGAATGCCTCAGATCTGTGGTCAGCTTTCAAGGATCAGCTCTAAAGTTTGCTTTGTCTGATCCTTTGGTTTCTCTGTATTCTATAGATAAGTGGCACCATCTGGTATTTATCTTTCTCCTTCTGGCTCACTTCACTTAGGATAATCCCTTCCAGTTCCATGGTATCATTATCTTTAGTATTTGCAACATCAAAAGCCTTGGAGTTATCCTTAATTATTTTTTGCTTTGTATAAGCCATCTATGGTAGGCATAACAATGACCTCCCCCCCACACACACACATACACAAATAAAAAGAAAAAAAAAATTCTATTTCCTAATCCCTCAAACCTGGGAATATGTTACGTTAAATGGCAAGGTGGACAGTTGGGTAGTAAATGAGTTAGGGCTGCTTATCAACTGATCTTACAGTGAAGAAATGGTCCTGTTTGTTTGGGTGACCCAATATAATAATCAAGATCCTGTAAGTGTTGAAGAGGGAAGAGAAGTGCCTGTGTTAGAAAGATGCAGTTTCAGAAAGTCTCAATAGGCCAGTTATGGCTTTGAAGACCTAAGGAGCCACAGCAAAGAAGGGAGGGCAACCTCTAGAAAATGGAAAAGAGTAGGAAACAGATCCTCCCCAGTGCCTCCAAAAGGAGCACAGGCCTGCCCACACTTCTGCCCTTCCAGAACAGTTAGACAATAAATGTGTGTTGTTCTAAGTTGTCAAGTTTGTGGTAATTTGTTAGAGCAGTCACAAGAAACAAACACACTGGGCAACCACCAATCACGTCTTTGCTGGTTCTTACTTTACACTTCCTCTCAAATGTCTCTTTCATCTCAATTTCAAATGGGAGTATCTAGTTCAGGCCTCTATTTGTTAGCTCCGGATGTTGCGATAGATTCCCAGCAGTGATACAGGGAAAACAGTCCTAAATTGTGAGTAGAGATGCTTCTGTTCTACTCTGTGCTTACTTAGCTCGTGACCTGAAGAAACCTCTGTGCCACACTTCCTCGCCCTCTACACCAAAATACATACACACGACCTCTCTCATTGTCAGTAAAGGAGTAAGTTGACTCGTTGAGTAAGATTAACATTTAATTCATTTCTAGCTCTTCTTAAGGTTGCTGTGTAGTCAGCTTACTTTTTACCTCCTCAGATTTTCAGTCCAGCCAAATTGTATGTGACTCCAGAATTCTTAAAACAAGGGGTGTAAACAAATTACACCCTTAGCTAGACATTTGGCATTATTACAGGTTTAAGTAATTTCCTATTAAAGCACTTCTACAATTCCCAACTATCTCTCCAACATTTTTCTTTCCCAAAACAGGTCTACTCATTCCCTCTTCTAGTATGGTCGGCTAGAGCTCTTCCTCCTCCCTGCAATATACATCCGACCTTTATCTAGTTATGAGTCCTGCTCAGATAGCCCAGCAACTATCGCCCCCATAATTGCTGCCACAGCTGTGTCTCCCCCACTATTTATTGTCTACATTCAAATTAAATTATTATATAAACTTATAAATAATTTAAAATTTCCAATTCAACACTTAGGATTGAAAAGTGGGATAATAGGGCCTCCACTGTGGCGCAGCGGTTAATCGCTGCCCTCTGTGGAGCTGTCAGCAGCGGCTACGCGAGTTCGACACCCAGCTGGGTAGATTTCCACCTGGCATGGCAGACCTCTCCTGTCTTGCCTGCTGCTCCCCTCAGCAGTGTATTTCCTACGATCTACCTGTTCTGCTCCCCACTCTGTCTCTGGAGATCCCTCTTGCCGCCCCACGCCTCTGGCCTGTACCCCACTTATATGCATAAAAAAATAAATCTTAAAAAAATATATAAAAATGTGATAATAGAAGAAGATTCAAATAAGGTGAAGCTAGTTCAAAGGGATGAAGATTTGCCTTTCACGTCTCTGGGGAGAAGGGGAAAACGAAAGTTTTCAGAACTAATCTGGCACTATCTTGCATTACTGTATTTCCCTTTATGGGTGTGTCTTGTTTCCCAAGGTATAAGCTCTCAATGACAGCATTGTTTCAGATACTTCATTTTACCGGCATCATTTAGAAAATGTTTTAAGTCTTACCAACAGAAGTGAATTGTTTGCTTAGCACAGTAATATATAAGTCCTGCTTTAACTTCCACAATTCATGAGAGGATTTAATCAATGAATTCATCGGTCAAATATTTATCAAAACCCTACTTGAGTGAAATAACCCCCAATGCTGGACTGTGTAGACCCTCACTTAATTTCCCTCATTTTCTTGGCCTGCAAAGCCCACCTTCTTAAGCAGTATTTTTTGATTTGTGCCAAATATGACTAATAGTTCTCTGATCCCTCTTAAACTTCTTTACTTTCTGGGAAGGAGGTCCTCCTACCAGTGGTCCAAAGCCAAGCTCTGTAATCACACCCTTATTCTCACAGCTGTCAGTACCAGCCAGTGGGCAAGGCAGCAGCTTGAATGAATCCAGAAGATGCTTCACCTTCCAAAAAGAAGGGCAACTATTTAAGAAACTGGGTATCTGTGGAAGGAAATAGAAAAGTCGATTCCCATCCTGCAACTTTATGAAATATTTTGTTTCCTTGTGTTTTTTTTTTTTTTTTGAAGCTTTGTATCCAAACCATCTACCTAGCCAATATTTGCAACTCTGACTACAGCATCATCTCCATGGGGACTGCAGAACTTTGCCATTTTATTGCAAAACCAGAAGGACTTCTCCCTGATGAACTTACATTCTACGAGCTAATAGCTGTGTTACCACAGTAGAGGTGAGTTCTTGGCTTCAGTCTAGGTTAATGACTTAAAGCCAAAGCGAACCTGAATACTTGGTCTAAAATACCAGACACCATGTCAGCACAGATCCATCACTGAGAACCTGATATATGATATTTAGGAGTTGTTTCATATGGCTAAACATTTAATTTTACACACTGATTGTTCTCTCTAGTCTGTTCTCATTCAGTTTTCTCTTTGCTTTCTTCTACCACACTTAAATTCATTCCCACATATTGTACCAACTGTCAGGAGCATACAAATGCCTCCTTCTTGCATTGTCAGTGACACAAATTTTCTCTTATATATCCTGATGAGGGCATTGTATTAGAAATGTCATTTCCTTCTTTCATTTAATCACAGACTTTAAGTCTCTTTCAAATTTTCTGTGTCTTTCTCATACAAATTCCTTTGGCTGTGCAGCACTTTTTTTCTCTTTCGCACAGAGCATACATTTCTACATGACATAATGAAACTAGTAAGAAGATGACTGCTTTAGCTTTCTAAAACTTTCTAAAACTGTAATAATGTCATGGGCCTAAAGTACCCTGGATTAGTTAGTTCAATCACAGATGTGTGTGTGTGTCCATATGTACTTCCATAATCACCATTCAGTCGTGAGTTATACACATACTCACTCAAACACGAATATATAAATGACCCGTGGCTGATTTGAACATATAATACAGACCTACCCCCACACAGCCAAAATCTCTTATGCTCCTATTTTCTGCCATCCTTTCTCCTTCTCTTTTCCATTTTAATTATGCTCATCACCAGTGTGATCACAGTGCACCCTTGGGTAACCTGGCTTTGCGTCCAACACTGAACAGAATTCAGATGAAGTACTTTGCCAGAGTAAAGCTGGACTCCAGAGGATAACCGTGGAAAATATTTCTCTATATTTATATCATATCATCTTACTTGAGGATATAGAATAAGCTTTATATAAAAACCATTAAGACCCCTTTTTCTAATAATCCACACTTCTTTTCTATCCCTCAACACTGCTGCCTCTGTCCCATAACACCCCAGCCCTATTTTGAGAAAGCAAAGGTGAATTAGTGGCCTCTTGCAGTCCTTCACGGAAGTAGACTAGGGCATTTTAGCTTCTGCAGAGTGCAGTAACTGTAAGACAGACAAACTTCCTTCTTCTTAGTACTGGTCACCTCTCAACTCAAAATGTCAGTGCACAAGTATGCTATAAAGAACCAGAGCTAAAGACCAGAAGAAATTAAGGGATGAAGAAGGCAGACACACTCTGCTACCACAAATAGTAACAACCAACTAGACACAGCAGACACAGAGTCCTGTAAGTCTCTGAGCCTCAAAAGGATAACTGCTATGACAATGGGGAGTGAGGCTTTAAGGAAATAGCCTGGTTATATCTTGAGGAACACAGTGAGGGCTTTATGATCCCTGGATATAAGCAGAATTTGACTAGTGCCTGAGATTAAACAAGGAAAAAGGCAGTGGAAGATGGAGCAACAGTGAGTATAAAACCAGGAATGGAGTAAAGGCCAGTGCAAATGCCAGGACAATGTTCAGAATATTTCAGAACTAGCCCAAAAGCCCAGGGTGGATCCTTTAAACCAGTTGCATCTTCCTACTATCAGAATTTGAGCTCTCTAGGGGCCTCCCTGGTGGCACAACGGGTTAAGTGTTAGCACTATGAAGCTGCCCTCAGCCACTGCAGCACAGGTTCGATCCCCAGGCAGGGAGCTTTCCACATGGTGCAGCAGACCTCTCCTGTCTCGCCTGCTGCTCCCCTCAGCAGTGTATTTCAGTCAATCTACCTGTTCTGCTCCCCACTATGTCTCTGGTGAATCCTCTCACCCCCAACCTCCACTACTGGTGTACACCCCAGCTTGTATGGATAAATAAATGAATCTTTAAAAAAAAAAAAAAAAGAATGTGAGCTCTCTAAAGGCAAGGACCTAAGGTCTTTCGTTAGGACAGGTGATCTGCAAATGGAACCCCGAGAGTTCCCGCACAGTCTTGCTGGGTGGGCCAAGAAGACAAGGCTCCTCCTGCTGGTCGTTACCTAGGTCATTTTTCAAGGAATATTTGTAGCAAGCAAGTTAGAGGGAAGATCTTTCCCAGACAAAGTTGAGGCTTGTTACTGTTTACTCAGGTGATCGTGGCTCTAAGCACAGTAACTCCTGCAACACATCCCCCTGTTATTCATCCAGGTGGACACCCCCCAAGTCATCCTGTGGAATCTGGGAGTAAGGAAAACTGACACAAGCAAACATGAAGGTCATGCTGTCTGCTGTGCCAGGAGTAATAAAGTCCTTTGCTTTGACTTAAGAGTCTTGTCTTTTGCCAGTGTCTGTGACATCATAACAGACTACCACATGAACTTCAAAGTAGAGTAAAATTGCCTTGATAGTTCTTCATAGCGCTTTACATCCCTTTAGAATAACGCTCGGCAAAGAAGGGTGATTCAAATGGCTAAATTAGTTTATTTAAAACAAATAATTTGAATTTGTTTTATTCTACTATAAACTTCATTTATAGGGTTGAAATTAGTCAAAATATATTTGGGAAATCATATGACATTATTACTGATCAAAAGCTCAATAGGGGTTCACTGATGAAATTTGAATGAAGTGAAATAAATGGGTTTCCATTAAGAAATGATTTAATAACTTCTGAATATGTACCTAATAATGTGTTAGTTACCATAGAATATTTTTGTAAAAGCATAAAATCTTGATTATATTACATATCATATATTTTAAATTCATGTGTTTAGTACAAAAAAAAAAAACATTTTATGAAGGCTGTGCATACCAACTAATAAAGGAATGAAAAAGACCACTCACTGTTAATTTTTTCAGTGTACCCAGACTACGATGTAGATGAGGAAGACTTGGGAAAAAGATACAACTTAATTTCTTCTTCACCCTATGGAAGACATTAGTCTCAAATCTCTTGATGCTATTTCCGTTAAAAATTCAGGATTAGGGCCTCCCTGGTGGCGCAGCGGTTAAGCGCTGCACTGTGGAGCTGTTGGTAGCTGCAATGCAAGTTCGACGCTGGGTCGGGGAGATTCCCACATGACAGGGCAGACCTCTCCTGCCTCGCCCGGCTGCTCCTCTCAGCAGTGTATTTCCCTTGATCTGCCTGTGCTGCTCCCTACTCTGCCTCTGGTGAACCCTCTCGCCGCCCCCACGCCTCTGGCCTGTACCCCAGCTTGTATGCAAAAATAAATAAATCTTTACAAAAAAAAATTCCCCCATTAAAAAAAAAAGAATTCAGGAGTAATCCTTTCATTTGTGCCTATATGGGGTTTATGAATAACCATTGATTAATCATACCTTCCAATAGAATATTTATCCACTTTTATACTAAAGAATAAAACAGTTTAGTCTTGAGCTAATATTTTCACTGTGTGTGTGTGTGTGTGTGTGTGTGTGTGTGTGTGTGTGTGTATGCGCGCGCCAGTTGCTGGGCTGTGTCCTTCCACATAGAGAGTGATGTATAATCTCTTAGCAACGCACGGCCATTGCTAAGTCTCTCTAACTGGCTCATTGTATTTTTCTCAGTATGTTGCAATCTTTTTTGCATGTGGGTTCCACACCTTTCTAAATACTTAATAATGGATTGGAAAGGTAACATTTTCCCCTTCCAGTGAGAGACTATAGATACTGTTTTATCTGAAATGGAGAACTTCCTTATCTTTTTCAAATTAACTTATTTACTCATGGAGGTAACATTAATTCATAATACTGCTACATTTTAGAGATATAGGTTCATACCTCTTCAAATATGTTACCACACCACACCTACCACCAAAGCAACAATAATCCTCTACCATAGGTCATTAGGTCCATTCTTCCCTCATTGTTCCCATCCCACCTCTCCCTCTGGGAGCCTCAAGAGAACTTCCTTTTCATCTCAAATAATGCAGAAACTGTAAGCTACCAGCAGCAACATAATGAACGCTGGAACAAAACTTGAGTGAGTCAAATAGGTTGTTAATATTTAATACAAATTTTTAAATGTGATGACTGGCTTGCAATGATTTTACTGAATAATCTTCTCTAGATGTCTACAACTATACTGAAGATGAAAAGCACTTCATCATAAAGAGAAAATGGGACTCCAGAGATAAACTTATCACACTTGCTAACCACCAATCTTCCTCCCAACAATTCACTCACATAGGATTCTGAAGCCTGATGCAGACTGATATGGCCATTAAAATCCAATCTTTATAGATGAATTTAAAATAAAACATTTAGATTCCTCTGATTATCTCATTTGACTGAAAAAGTAATACCCTTTGAAGAAAAAGATACGGAGGTTTTTTCGCACGTGTTGCACCTACCAATGAGGAAAGACATACTAAAATATATAAATGTAATGTACTTTCTAGATCATCGCATAACCAATGTAACAAACATTATGTAGATCTGCCTCACTTCTGCCCTGAAACAGGATTTTCAAAGATGATCAATGACCTCATTACAAGAAAGTACAATTATCTTTCCTTGGTCTTCATTTTTCAAAAGCATTTTATACCACTGCTAGTCTCACCTAGTTTTTGGAATATACATACTTCTTTCTCTACTTCTTATATATTACAATCATTTCCTCACATGTCTGTCACTACCCCAGAGGGCTGAATACTTTTTTTGTGCATAGACTAACCAGGGTCAAGGCAAGGGGGTAAGGGTGGTGAGAATATTCACTGGAGACAGAGTGGGGAACAGAAAAGGTGGATTTACTGAAATACACTGCTAACAGGAGCAGCGGGCAAGACAGGAGAGATCTGCTGCACCATATGTGGGTAGCTCCCTGGCTGGGGATTGAACTCAGGCCATAGCGGTGATAGGTCTGAGAATTAACCCCTAGGCCACCAGGGAGGCCAAGAGTTGAAGACCTAGGATGGTAGATGCTATTTCTTATTCCTGTAGAATTGTATAATACAATATGTTCTGTATAATGCAATATATATTTTTATGACATATAGCTCAGTGTTCAGAATATTCTGATTAGTAAATATAGATTCAATAAATAAGTTTATATCCACCTGTACTCAATCCTCAACTTAGAGCTCTGTTATCTCTACATAAGCTTCTTTGCCTTTCACTTGCATGTAAGTCTAATCCAAATATAGCCGTGCAGTCATCCACTCCCTCTGGATCTTGGGTCTTTGAAGTTCAACTGATTTCTAGATATTTCCTCTAGATGCATGTCCATAATTTCAACATGTATATGTTAAATTCTTATTAATTTCTGGTAATTCAACTGGTCTTTCAAGTTCAACTGATTTCTAGATATTTCCTCTGGTTGCAAGTCCATAATTTCAACATGTATATGTTAAATTCTTAATGATTTTTGGTAATTCAACTGGTCTTCAGAACTACAATTCCAGAGATATTTGTTGACATCTATATATAAAGAACACTTCACTAGACCATGCAGGTGAGACAAACAAAAGTAAGCCATGGTGTCTACCCTCAAGAAGCTTACAGGCTTGTAAGGTAGAGGGGTACTTTGAAAGTACGGTGTGATGGCTAGTACAAGAGAAGTACAAACTGAGAACCGAAAATTCTGAAACTGCCTCCCAAGCTGTCACTCTTTGAGAAGCAAGTTTTCATCTAGAGCTAGACAAGAACTTCAAAAAAATTCTGCAAACTGCTATGCTCCATGAATTTTTTTACACTGGCCTCAATGCCCTAATTGTATCCAAATTTTTGGCTATAATTCTTGGACCAGAACCTGCTTTCCAACATGCTCAACACTCTTAGTTTTAACATGCTGGAGGTAGTCTAAGCATCTATCCAACCTCTGCACATGTGTTCCAGGAACCTTGGCATCTTAGCTTACATTCACTTGGCCTTCCAGTTCTCATCCTGCCTCAGCTTGTTTCTAATCTACCATACATATACTGAAAGAAAATAAATTCATATTTCAAGAAATATTTTAAGAAAGAAAAAGCATTTAACTTGGAAATTAAAAGATGAGTTAGATTTTAATAGGTCAAGAGAATGGGAAGAATAATTAAGGTAGAAGGACTACTATGAGCAAAGATACCAGAGGAAACCCACCAGAACATTACAGAAGAGTGGATAGAACAATGTGATGTGCTTGGACCTGCTTGGTTCTCAGCTACTTAATTACCACACAAATATGACCAATATTAAACTCACACTCTGGGGACAAGGAATGGAACCCTGCTAGAAAAAGAGGATTATGAAAATGGTGATAGAAATAAATATGTACTAAAATTAAGCAGGAAGTTAAGTGTTTGGAAGGCATACCATAGCACTGTCTAATTCTACTGGTGAGGAGTATGTAAGGGACTAGTGACATGACATATTGGAGCTAAATATTTCTTTTTAAAAATTTCATGACACAAACATGTGGGGCCAGTGGTGCAATGCATAAAAGTTGAGAGAGAGGAGAGCTGCACAAAGGCAATTTTGGTTATGATGGTGGTGGTGGCAGTGGATACCATGATTCCCCAATCATCAGTCAGGGCAGGAGTTACGATTAACCACCACCAAAATAAAAAAAAACCAGAAGAGTGGACATTCTCAAGAGAACCTGGATGATTACCCACCATGAAAAAGCTGTCCTCCTAGGTACCCTCAGTTCCTTTCTCCTCCCAGGCAGCATCTGTGGGCTCAGGAATGCTCCATGTTGATACAATAATGGTAGTAGTCTCTGCAGGAAGCCTAAGGACTAAAGTAATGATATTCCATACAGAAGTCCATTTCCTCCTCTCCACGGCACTGCTCTGATAGTCTGGCCATTACTCAATTCACCTCTTCTCTCAATCTCTTCTTACTGAGGCTTCCACAGCCCCCACTGCACCCAAGCTGCTCTGCTCAGAGCTATGTGGTCTTGTGTGACAGCTGGGGCCCTGGCTCCAATTGTGTGCTATGGACATGAACGGGAAGCACGGAGGAACATTCTAGCATTAAAGAGAAAAACAGAATGGTTTTTAAATAAGGTGGAATTTGTCCTGAGTTTTGAAACACAGGGGAGAGAAAGGGAGATTTTGATAGGCAGAGAAGACAAAGGAGAGCTTTTTGAGTTTTAATAAAATTGACCACTATAGAATCATACGGTGTGTTGGAAGGCCTACCAGAGCATTTCTTCTACCAGTGAGGACTATGTAAGGCACTAGTGATATTACATTTGTCTTGGAGCTAAATATTTCTTTTAAAAAGATTTCATGACACAACATGTGGGGCCAGTGGCACAATGGATAAAAAAAAAAAAATGCATGGCAGAAAGGGAGACCTAACATAAACAACAGCCTTTTGAGAAACGGGAATCGTTTCTATTAAAGAGAACTGAGAGTTGTCTTCAACATTCGTTAAGAATTTTCTTCTTCATGGTACTGGAACAAAAACAGACAGAAAGACCAATGGAACCAAATAGAATACCCAGAATTAAAGCCACATATCTATGAACAACTAATTTTTGACAAAGGAGCAAAGAAAATGCAGTGGAACAAGGACAGTCTATTCAATAAATGGTGCTGGGAAAACTGGACAGCCACATGCAAAAAAATGAAGCTAGACTACTACCTCACACCCTGCACAAAAGTCAACTCAAAATGGATAAAAGACCTG